>CM076578.1:1808590100-1808736945 GCA_034641835.2 Pinus albicaulis
TAAAAATTCCATAAACACCTATATAGCTTATTTGATCCTTCCCTTTATACTACTTTTGGAGTGTCCAAACACTATAAATCAAACCAACAACTTAATACACTAATATGAAATTGCAAATTTTAAGCACTATGTATTAAGCTAATTATAGAAGAGAAAAGCAGTAAGCCAATGATTGACTTATTGCATAGTGCTGCCAATATGAAACTATTGCAACATCCCAACCACCACAAAGAAAAAGAGATAAATACTTACATGGTCATTCCAGGATTGTTTGTGGCCATAAATGACTGCTGCTCCGAAGCTCCTTGCAGGATTGATGCCTGTCGTAGTGACGGGAATGGTGGCCAAATGCACCATGAAAACAACAAATCCAATAGGTAATGGGGCCAAGACCTGTACAACCAAAGCAGGTTTAGTAAAATCCATGCCCCCATCCATGTAAAAAACTAAGATGTATATGCATCTGTATATATAAACATATAGGAACATGGGAGTCTCTAGCACTTCGTTTGGGATCAGTTGTAGAGAACATAATGTAGACCAGGATGAAGGTACCAATGATTTCAGCAACCAAACCCACACCTTTGGTGTATCCATGATGCACGTAGTTAGCCCCACCTCCATATATATCATAGAAACTCTTCTGGAAGGCCTTAACCAATCCAGCCCCACAAATGGCCCCTAGACACTGGGCTATCATATACAAAATAGCCCTTGGCAAGGAAACTTTCCTAGCTAAAAACAGGCCAAAAGTGACAGTAGGATTTATATGCCCACCTGCAACACCAAACACAAGGATCAAACATAAGAAGAAATTCAGAAATCTCAACCACAACAGTGTGCCTCTATTGGTCCATATCTCTGAGCATTAACACTATATATGTGATGGATCACCTTATTGGAATGATTACTGACCTGAAATACCAGCAGTGCAGTAAAACAAAACGAAAATCATGCCCTCAAAGGACCAGGCAATACCCAACACCCCAACGCTCCCACAGTTTGTTGAGTTCCTGGAGTACCCAATCACAGTAGCAATAGTGATATAGAGAAACAGCAATGTGGCAGTGAATTCTGCTATCAGAGCCCTGTAGAATGACCAGAGTGTGAATTCACTAGTTTCAATGAGCAGCAGGAGGTGGGTCAGTATAATCCTTGGATGCAAAGCCCTGCTGTTCCAATTCCTTTCTTTCTTCCTTTGTCATGATGGCTGGTATTGAACTCCTGCTGCTACTAATGAACTCAAAGAAGCTCAGAATTGCAGGGGAGGTGAGAGACACTCAACTCAGATGTTGCAGAGGAAATGAGTGAATGGATGGTTTCCTTTGATAAGCTTGGAGTATAATGGTCCCTCGAGGTATATTTATGGTATAGGTCAGGGCTTAATTTCATGGAAGACGACACTAGGTTAGTGCTGCCGCCCAAAACCGTCTATAATGCATCTTCAAGCACTAGTGATGTGAGTCAAGTTCCAATAATGCATCTTCAAGCACTAGCTGACAGACACCTTACCTTAATTCTGAAAATTGAGGTATTCCGGAAGGTAGAGAAAGGAATAACTCTTGTAAAGGATTCTATAGAAGTATCGAATGAAGCTTCTAAAGAAACTCACAGTGGATATAAGGAATAATATATAACAGGACTGCAAATCAAAAGTAGAATGGAAGGATCCACAGCCCGAAATATCTAGGCATGATAAATTCATAGCAGGAAGATCTAGGCATGATAAATTCATAGCAGGAAGATCTAACAGAAACACTCTTTTTCCCGATCGATATATCCCAATGCATGCAAAAATTGGAAACATGGATAGGCAAATGCACATTGCTGATGAAACATTTATAGGAATCACAGATACATACACTGGTATACCTGATGAGTGAAAGAGTCTGAAAGCAAGCTTGTACATGCGCTTGAGGCTCTGATATTTATCAATAACGTATGTAAAGTCCCGCCCAATATTGTGAAATGCCGATTCCCAGCATTAGCAACAGAGTCCCCAGACGTAGGAGATAAGCTTATAGCATCTTTTCCATTTCGAAAGTTCGTAGCCGTTGTTCCTGTTTCAAATCCAGAGAAACCGAGCACGTAGGCTGTGGCGATCTCCCAAAACACCATCTCTTCGAAGTGTATCTCGATTTTGCTATATACGAACTATGGGAGGCCCTAACGGAGTTCGGACCAGAGAGTGACGGACCAGAGAGAGTCGGCCAGGCCCTAACGGACCATGATGGGATTCCTATGACTGTATTTTTCCGACTCGATCTGGCTCAGCCAGCAAGAACTTAGAAGATCGGTGTGCACAAAGCCCAGCCATCTCTCAGAACTAGCACCACTGAAAAAATGGGGCGAATGCCATGGAAATCTGGAAAATCGGTTGAAAAAATGGGGCGAATGCCATGGAAATTCTGGAAAATCGGGGCGAATTTCATGTTTTTAGTTTTGTGCGCCCTTTTTTTGGTGGGCTAATATTAAATAATTAATTATTTTTAAAATATTTTTTGGGCTAACTTTATTAAATTATAAAAATTGGGTTTTATATAAAAAATTCGCCCTAATAAAATTTAATATCCCTTAAAATTTGCCTTTGGGCTAAAATTCGCCCCTAAAATTATCCCTGACTTTGATATTATTTTTCTTAAGACTCTGTTTAGGAGATTAAGGAAGTTTATGTTTTGGATGGCGTACAATGCACTAAGATGGCCAACAAACCTAGTTTTCGTTTCCTTCAGCAAGTTGAGGTCTAATTTTTGTATCTATTTTGCCCAATTTTTATATTAATAGAGAATGGACATGAACTACTAAGCTTACAAAAAAAAAATATCACTCACATAATATTTGAAAACCTAAACATTTTTAAATAAAATTTTGGCATAAATATAATAAATAATATTCTATATCTTGGATGTGGGTGAATTGGGAAGAGTTTAATGCGATGGGACCTGGGTGTAGCACAGTGTGGAGACACCTTCCCACCCAAGGCACGACTGGAGGAAGGCATTTAAGATATGCTGCCAACGTATCTAATACATTAACTTCTGGTGCTGTTCGCGATCCGACCTCCACTCCCCCATGTGATTCCGCATGCGCCTCAATGCTTCGACCTTTAGCTCTCATCAATGAGAGATTAATGTTGGGTGTTCTTCGATGCAAGTTCATTTGGGTTGATAATATGGAGAATTTATTTGGTTTCTCAGACGCTCCTCAGCTGATGAATTGCAGGTGCTCTCCGGCTTCTGGGTTCCCCAGTGTGCGCACTGTGACAGGAAGAAGAAGCCCACTGAGCTACTGCATAGACCTTGGTGACAATCTACACTTCTCTCATTCTGGCCTTTGTCTGTCTGCCTCAGTTTCTTTGAATTTTCTCTTTCCTCAAGCCTCTGTCACTCCTGCACCTACGCTTCTTCTCGTGCCCTCCGCGGAGACTAATCCAATGCATCGCTTACGTCAACGTATGCATTGCCGCAGGGGTAGCACCAGAAGCCAACCCCTGTGCACTCCTTCCAGCTCCACCTCCGCGTCGTCTTCTGATTCCAGTGACTATTTTTCAGGCCGCTATCCTAACACCGGAAGTCAGAGGGGCCGTGTTCATGGAACTAGCCACCGTTTGGGCTCCTCGGCTCCTCCAATCCCCACCGCTCTGCCTTCTCCCACGCTTCATAAGGCGCATTTCTCATTCAATTTTTCTCTAAACCGCCCTCGCGTCACTGCCTCAATTACTATTATTTTCCATGAAGATCCCTAGGCAGAAGTAGAGAGCACTTGTCCGGCGGGTCTGAGTCAAGAAAAATCCCAGATTTCGAACCATCAGGCAGGATTGAGGCATGCGCAGGGCAAGGAGGCACAAGCGAGCGGGGTTTGTGACGTGGAGATGGTGCAAGGAGATCCAGGACCTTCCATGCCTGAAGCTGCTCCCATCCTGGACCTGTTAAAGAAAGATGGAGATATGTCTACATTCTGGTGCCGAATTGTGGAAGAACCGCCTAATGAGTAACTGTTTTTTTCTTGTCTGGTTTTCTTGCCTAGCGGCCCATTCTATCGGGCTTGTTTTTGCTTATCTTGATGTGTCGGATTATAGTTCTGTTTTTGAATGTTGTAATCGAAGTAATCTTCAGAGACATCAACCAATGGTGCCCCTGCGAGGGCCATGCAACAATTTGAAACTTGTTCAAGCCTCGTTTCCCCTTATGAGGACAGTCTTTTTTTCTGATTTTTTTGTCAAGATTACCACAGGTCTGGGCAAATATTTGGCTTCGGCCATGATGTAAATTATTTCCTCTGTTAATAAAATTAACCTAACTTAGAAAAAAAAAAAAACACATTCTATATTTTTACAATTATAATTCTATTTCTTAAACAATATTAACAATATTACTTCATAAAATTAAGCATGTCTTAGAAAAATCATAAATTCATGAAATCTTCCAATATAAAGATGTAATATTGAATGCATTTTTTTGTATTACAATACAAATACGTTTTCACATCACAATTTATCTTTTTAATGAAATAAAGATAAAAACAATAATGATGTAGCATTTTTTTAAATCTATACGCATTTTAATATTACAAACTATTTTCTTCTATCTTATAAAACTCATGCAATTCTATCACACCTCTACTCATGTCATCCTATGGTTTTCTGTTTTACTCACGCTAGTTTCTTCACTTTAATTCTCTCCCACTCGGTGGACATAGGTGGGATAAAAAAGGTCAAGCATTATGAGAAACGTGTAAAAGTTGATTTCTTCCAATTAAGTACATTAAACCAACATAAATGTACCTGTTAGTTGTCTCGTCTTGTTTGATCTTATTTAAAACTCATTTATATATTACTAACAAAGTGTTGTTGACTTGATTCTATTTTTTATCCCAACATTGGCTTCTGTAGTTCTCCATGTACATTGAATTTTTCCTCCATATCTTGGACTAAATTCTATAAATATCTTATCTTAAAAATTGAGCTACTATATTTTTATACACCTATCAATTAGTTAATAAATATTAAAAATATTTCTCAAAATTGTAATATAAAAGTTATATTATATAATTTTTGGGAGTAATTTTAATCGAGATATTATATTCATTCTAATACTAAGAGATGTTTCCAGAAGCTTTTGCTTAGTGCTACATAAATGTACAACTTTTACTAAACCATCACTTAATCCTTCCATTCTTCTCGTATCCAGGAGTTGATAATTTTAATATAATACCGAGTTTAGTATAATATAATATTTATATTTTAATTAATCTAAAAACATATTTATATTTTACAATATTATATTATATTATATGAAATATAATATTTAAATATTTAAATAAACCTAGGTAATTATGATTTGTTAAATGAGAGGGACGAAGCATAATTCAAACTAAAGGAAGGTAAGAAAATGGTAACCAGAGGTTAATGAGAGTGAATTATTGAAGATGTGTATAATGTGAGGGAATATTATGTTAAGACAATGGTAAAGGAATAAGAGGTTAATCAGTGTGAACTATTGAAGATGTGTATAATGTGAGAGAATATTATGTTATTGTTATGTTATTTATATTTTTTAAATTAAAAATATTTAATGAATAATAAAATTTAATTATTTACATTATTTTTATTAAATTATTATTAGTTGGGTCTTCAGTAAATTTTGAAATTATTTTTTGTTTGGTTAAAAACTAATATGTAAAGAAACTGATTAACCACTCAAGACATATAGGTATTTGGTAAGAGTGATAGTTTTTCTTTTGTCTTTTTACAGGCCTAAGACATATGACAAGAATGGTAGGCCTTTGACAAATGGATTTCAGTTGATTATTCCAAGTAGTGTGGTTTTCTTTCAATAACATAGGCATTTGGCAAGAGTGATAACTTGCCTTTTTACCAATCACCAACAAATTATTCTAAATGACTTGGTTTTCCTTAAACTAAAACTATAAATCAACATGTCTTAAGAGTGGCCTGATTTTCTTTAAATAAGACTGATCAGTGAACCTGCCTTCACTGATAGCCACCAATAATAACTGAGCTCACTATAGTTTGACAACTAAAATATGATACCCACCTTGTATAACTAAAATAAATAAAAGTAAAAAGAATATACATATATTACCATCGAATTTGGTTACTCTGGAATTAGCTTACTCGGAGTGGAAATTTTTTTAATCCAACGATTATAAATATCCGTCTTGACAACAGGCTCTGGTTATAAATGTCAGTCAATCACTCATATTTTAGTAGCGTCATAGAATCCTTATTAATGAATGAATGGGAATCGAGATAAATTAGAATCTTGGCAATTAATAAATGAATAAGAATAAAGATCAATCAGATCGGATAAAACTGTCGGAGCGTATAAAATCAAATGGCGTAATGAGAGTTAGTGAGATAATAACTATTCACAGGGACCGGTCCCTTTGACAAAAAGAATTATGGAAGCTATCTGGTTGAAATTAATGAGTGTGGGTACATTGAATATGACCTGCGCTTGATATCCATGTTTCAAAGTTCTGACAAAGTGCATGGAAGAAAATAGTGAAATGCATCCTAAAAGCCATAAAGCAAGGAAGTCAGTCTGCCCCAAAAAAATGAGTATTGAACGGTCACTGATTGAAACGCTTGAGGTGGTGACACTACTCGTTTTATTATCGTCTTCTGGAAAATTTTAATGGACGCGTTATGCAAGTTGTGGAGTCTCCCTCCATCCGTGTTTTCCGACTCAAGCACATCCTAGTCACAAGCATATGCAAAAATCCACTCTTGTTGGCTATCCTCATCGCGACGTATGAAAATGTTTCTTCATGACTACCATTCCCTTCTCAATCACCAATGGTCATCCTTATCTCTATTTATCTCTATTACAACTTTGACCACCAATGGTCATCTTTATCTCTATTTATCTTTATTACAACTTTGACCACCGATGGTCATCTTTTTCTCTATTAATCTCTATTACAATTTTGATAGGAGGAGTAAAGTTAATGTCACTCAGATTTCGAAATATTTACAAAATCTGGTATATAAATAGATTCATAAACCACTCATTATTATGAGATAATGGTGGTTACATTACTAAGGAAATGGGTTTGAAAGGATAACTACTAACTAGTGACTTTTTTTCTTTTTTTTAATATGGTGACAACCTTAAGGTGTGATTGGAGACTATATATATCTATGAATGAGTTAGATTGAATTTAGAATGGAGTTATTTTCCATGTTGTATCATAACATAATTTTAATGTTGTAAAATTAATATAGTACCATTTTAAAATGGAAGAATGATTTATCTAATAATAAAATTTAATCTTCGCGATGGGGTGGTTGACACTTAGGACTCATTGACATGCGAAGCATGACATATGACATTTGGCATGGGTGGAGGAGGGAAAATAATTTTCCCTCCCATTATGCCTTGGTTAATGACTCTTTCTTAGAATGTGTGAAACACCATCCCTCAATTGCACGAGAGGGAGTAGGACAGTCTCAGGGATTCATGGCATTTACAATAAGGTGGTTAAATAGTGTCGATCATGTAGAAGTATGGATGGTATTAGGCTTTTTGTGGGATGCGAATGTAATGGCACACCTCCCCTCACATCTACCCAAGTAACCCGCCAATTGGGGTAAGCATGAGATGAGGGGTTGTTATGACCAGACTCAACATCCTAGATGACCTTAAGGAAATGGAGTCGAAAAACAAACCTTACTAACTTCCCTTGGGTTCCACAAGACCCTCTACGAGTAACTCAACCCGTTGGATTGTTCATTCCCCTAAGCCAACATGCCTTTTCACTGAATTTTACCCCACTCACTCCCTTGACAAGTCCTCAATGTGACTGGACTTCCCAGTTGCATCCATAAGCTTCCATGACTACGACCAAGGACTGAATTAACTAGTGTTGTGCCAGTGACTACGGATTTTAAGGCTAGATTTCATGGTTGGGGCAAGGCCTTTCCTAGAAATCCCTCTAACTTTCAAAAACCATAAATACATAAGTACAATGTTTGTAAAACAAAAAATGACTCCAGGACTAGGCCTGACCATCCCCAACGGGGGCTGACATTCTATCAAACACTTGGGAACAATGCCATCTATAGGTCATGAATACAAGACTAGGCATAAAGGACTGGAAATTCATATGAAACTTATCAAGAAGGATCACCACCCTCTCCCATTAGTTGTCTTATCATTAATTAGGCGTTGCAACCATTGTTCTTTCAGTTAAAAGTAAAAAATGAAATAAACAATGGCTATAACCAATCACATAACAATGCTTATAACCAACATGTAAACATAAAAGTAACCATAAGATAACAACCATTAAAACCACATAAATACAAGTACAAAATCAAGATAACTTGGCTTTCATTAAAGATAGGCAAGAACCAACCAGGTTTCGTGCTTCCACACACCACTCAACCATAGACATGGCTGAACCAAATCATTCTTTCAGCCAATCAACCCTATGCCATATTCGAAGCATGAATGTGGGATCTCATGGATAAATCAACCCAGAAGCAACCAAGGGAATCCAGAGGTTAAACCACCTCCACCCTCACCATGCCGTGACCTCACCTAAATTGACACTAAGATCACAAAACCGAACAGAGCTTGGAATGCCTCCAGATCTCATCACCATCCTTGAGGGAATTTTTTTCTCCTTGTCTCTGGGCTTTACGGAAATCCAAACCAGATCGCTAGGCCCTTACCGAGATACCACCCTCGGGATTTACCGTGTATCCCGCCAAAACTGGTCAATGGATTCCTAGGCCTTTAGGGATGAACCCGAGACCATATCCACCCTGGATTCTGAAACCATCTAACAATTCCAAAGCTCAAAATAGAGAATAATACCATCACACCATGGCTATCCGAAAAAAGGAAAGGAAAATAGGAAAGGCTCAAAACCACTGTCAAAACCCATAAAAACCATGCCACCGACAACAAAGGAGCCAGATACCATCATGCACATACCATGCATGCCAAAAACAACTAGGAAACCATGCATGCAATCTGTTACCTGCAAGTGCTCCTACTGAAGTTGCTGAAGTTGCTTGATCCTACTCTTCCTTGCTTGATCCTTTGGTTTCCTTTCCTTTCCTTGTCTTTCCTTGTCTTTCCTTTCCTTTATTTTCCCTTTCCTAATCCAATGCTGAAATGCTCCAAGAAACCTCCAAGTGTCCAAGAGTGAGAGAGAGATAGAAAATAAAAAGAGAGAGCTCCAAAACTGAACTAAAAAAAGGTACAACGTGATCCTCATAAGCCTTTTCTTCAATGAGGCCTCTATTTTCTTAATTTTTCATTGTTTTCCTCTAATTTCCTCAAATGCAACTTTTGACCTTTCACCTTCATTTTCTCCTAATTTCCTTTATTTTCATAAATAAATGTGACAAATATACATTTTTTCCTTTTGAATGTCTTATCCATTTCCTTTTATCGATTTCCCATTAGCCATAAACACATTTAGTGATGCCCACTAGGATATATTTTCCAAACATTCAACTTAGAATAAGTGTCCCTTAATCGTGGTCTTATTTTTCCTTTATTAACTTTTATTACATTTACTTTTAGCCTAGGTTTGTCATAGCACCCTTCCCCTTGGGGAACATAGTCCAAAGTGTTAAACCACATTTATACCTTAGCAAAATCGTTGAAAATCAAACATACTACCTATGGAGCTTTATAACTTAGCTCGATGTTGTATTTACAATGAATAACCTGATCAAAAGAACAAAAACCATCATGACAACATGAAAATATAACAACCATACTTCTTATTGGAGCTTTATAACTTAGCTCATTGTAGTATTTACAATAGTAACCATACACATATGTAAAAATAGAAAAATTGCTTTGCCTCAACCAGAAAACAATGAAGGATACATTAGCTGCATCTGATTAGTCATCTCGCATGTAGCTTCTTTGGACCCAAAGTGCTTCCACTACACTTTAACTTTCTCTATGGCTCTGTTCCTGAGTATGAGTTGTTTCCACTGCAATATGCACTAGGGTTGTGGCTGGAATTCTCCTTCTTGAATCACCTATAATACAGACCAATCAATAACATGATCAACATTCTTTATATACCTTTTAAGTATTGAAACATGAAAAACATCATGTATTTTCATTGTTGGAGGCAATGCAAGTGGATAGGCCACTAGTCTAATCCTCTCAAGGATCTCAAAAGGCCCGCAATACCTTGGTGCCAACTTGGTACATGATCTTATCCTCAAGGAGCTCTTATTGGGCTTGATGCACAAATACACATGCTCCCCAACATGAAACTCCTTAAATTCCATGTACCAAGTTGGCACCAAGGTGCTGATGTTGTACTAGGAGTATAATGGTTACAATATTTTGGGACGATAGCTTTTAATTTTCAAGAACTTTTCTTGAAATTTTTTTCAGAAGGAAAGGAAGTCGAATTACGAGGTATTGTATGGAAGTCAGGAATGATAATAAGCTCTAATGTCATGACAAAACTTCTAAAGAAAGAACAATGAGGCGTAATTTCACAATTATGCTCACTAGAATTTCCAACATCAAAATCATCTATTTATGCAGATCTCCAACAAGTCTTGGACAATAATTCCAAGGTGTTTGAAACTCCCAAAGGACTCCCACCTATTCATGATCATGATCATGCTATTAATTTGATTCCAAGAAGTGTTCCTCAAAACATCAGGCCTTATAGATATCCTTATGTCCAAAAGAGCGAAATTGAGCATATGGTTGCAGAAATGTTAGAGGCAGGTATAATTCAACCTAGTCAAAGTTCTTTCTCTGCTCCTATAGTATTGGTACACAAGAAGGATGGGTCATGGCGCATGTGTCCGGATTATAGGTAGCTAAATAAGCTCACCATTAAAGATAAATTTCTCATTCCTGTGATTGATGAATTATTGCATGACTTACATGGAGAAATTTATTTTACCAAGTTTGATCTTTGTTCAGGATATCATCAAATTAGAATGAAGACTGAAGATATTCCGAAAACAACATTTCAAACTCATGAGGGTCATTATGAATTTTTGGTCATGCCTTTTGGCCACACCAATCCACCTTCTACATTTCAAGGGTTGATGAATTCCATTTTCAAACCCTTCCTTAGAAAATTTGTGCTAGTATTTTTTGATGATATACTAATCTACAACAATTCTTGGAAGGATCATGTTCAACATGTTGACAGGGTGCTCAAACTACTACATGAGAAATAATTATATGCAAAAACATCCAAATGCTTCTTTGGAGTACAAGAGGTGGAATATCTGGGTCATATTGTATCTCACAAGGGTGTTAAGGTAGACCCTAAGAAAATTAAAGCCATTAAGGAATGGAAAGTCCCCACAACCTTAAAGCAATTGCAAGGATTTCTCAAGTTAGCAGGGTATTATCGCAAGTTTGTTAAGAATTATGGGAGAATAACAACACCTCTAACAACATTATTGAAGAAAGATGCATTTTAATGGACTCCTAAAGAAACTAAGGCCTTTGAACATCTTAAAGAGGAAATGTGCCTAGCACCAATCTTAGCTACACCAGACTTCACAAAAAAATTTATTATGGAATGTGATGCCTAAGGAAACGGAATTAGTGCTTTTTTAATGCAAGAAAAAAGACCCATTGCTTTTGAAAGTCATCCAATCAAAGGAAAGTATTTACATAAACCTATTTATGAGAAGGAAATGTTAACAATACTGCATGCACTAAAGAAATGGTGAACTTGCCTAATGGGAAGACACTTCAAGGTAAAAACTGATCATGATAGTCTTAAACACTTTTTGGAACAAAGACTATCTTCAAAAGAGCAGCAAAAAAGGGTCACAAAGATGTTGGGTTATGACTTTGAAATAATATACAAAAAATGGAAGCTAAATGTTGTTGCAGATGCACTCTCAAGAAAGAATGAAGAGGTGGAAGCATTGCTTTGTGTCATTTCTATTGTCCAACTAGATTGGATAACCAAAGCAAGAGATGAATGGAAGAAGGACGAAGAAGTGTGGACACTCATTCAAAAGTTGTAGCAAGATCCTAGTACATCTGATACATTTAGTTGGAAAAGTGATTCCTTATGGTACAAAGATCGCTTATATCTTTGTAAGAATTCCCACCTAAAAAAAGAGATTATTTTGGAATTTCACACTTCTCCTTTAGGAGGACGGTTACACCATTTTTTGGTCATCTAACCTATTATCATTAGATGAACCCAAGTACACCATGTAAGACCAATTTTACTTCAAGTAAGATTGCCTTCACTATGAAAATAACTTATTAAATCACCTTTATTAAGTTTTTTATGGTCTAAACAGGAAATCCCATGGGGAAACATTAAATAAATCCATATTTGCTTGATTTTTCCTCAAAGAATAACTAGTTAAACAACAATTTAATTAATATTCTTGGCTATATTTAACTCAAAATAAGGAAATTATTTAGATAAATCATTATTTATCTTATTATTTTCTAAAGAAAAATTATTTAAACATTACTTAAACAATATTCTTTGTTACATATGACTACATCTCCCTTAAATAATTAAATAAATCATTATTTATTTGATTACTAGCCAACCATATCCTTAAAATAATAAACAAATCATTTATTTATTTATTATTATTTAATCACATCCTTAAAATGATAAATAAATCATTTATTTATTTATTATTTACAAATAAGGGGATTCTACTCAAGTCTAATTCCTTTTCCCTCCAAAAAATATAATAAAATATTCCATAAATGTTGGATCTTTATTCGGTTAATAATATTTTAATTATGAACCAATATCTAGACTAACTCAATATTTTTTTATAAATAGAAGGGCTTTCCCATTCATTTGTCACCTTTTGTTGCCTAAAGATCACTCTAGATCTCAACTCTTGGTCTGGCTATTGATCCACCATCATAGCCATATTTTTCCATTTTTGTCTGGGTTTTATACACCATCAAGTGAAAGGAATTCTAAATCTGAAGTGCTTAGGACTTACAAGAACCCATCCCATTGAGTAGAACAAGGAACACCCTCTTGTGTTTTCCTCCCAGGTGTCATTAATAAAAAAATATTGTATATATTCTTGTCTTGTCTATTGGATCTATGGAGTAAATCTTATTTTTTCTATTGCTTAATGTCTTCTAATGCATAGATCTAGATTTTTGCAGCATTTGTCTTGATCATCTAACTGCATATTTGAAGATATTAGCAGTCATTTCTGCTATTAGGGTTGTTTGTTATGCACAGCTAAAGCGGTATTTTTTCGTACATCTCGAATCAAGATTCATACTAACAACTGGCAACTCTGCACGGGTTTACAATTACGACTGTTGTCATTTTTCTAATCCTTGCATATTCAACTACTTCAAACCCTAGGATTTCTCTTCAGCCCCTTGTTTTTTCATTTCTTGATGTTCTTTTTAACCCATAAAACCCAAAAATGATAAAAATTCTGACATCCATGTGTTTTCAGACCTATTGCGCAAGTGACAAACATCAGTCGCAGCTGAGATGACTAATTTTTCTGAAATCTGCCACCAAGAGTGCTGGAAGTGCAAGTCACACTTTTTAGCCCAAAACCTGTGATCTGGACCTCCACGGTGCACTTTACTGCCCAAAAAGTGCAACCTCTACTGAAAACAGGTCAGAAAATGCAACCTAGACTTTTTGTAGGGATTTTTCTGAAAGTTTTATGTGTTTGTCTAAGCCTCTGTTCAGGGTTGTTTGACCTCTTTCTCTGCCTGTTTTGGACCTATAATTTTTCTGTTTCACTCAATTAAGTGGGAACCTAGCCCCCTAGGGCTTCAGTACCCTCCAGTTTTTGTGGAAGAGTTTTTGCTGTTGTAGGTTGTCTGAAATTTCAGAGTCTTCGACCATTTTTTCAGATCTGATACCTCACCTTCAGATCCACTTCATATCAGCTTTTTATCCATACAAATCTCCTCATTTAGCTTTGTTTTGGTTTTCCTTTAGGGTGTACTCTGATTGCCTCCTGGAGATAGCCTTTCGCCACCTCCTTTTTACAACAATTTTCCTCTGACTTGTTGCTATTTTCTGCACCACTTTCCAGCAGATTTTTGTCTTTTAGATCCCGATCCCTCTTCACCTTAGATCTATCACCCTTTTTAGTGTGTTTTTATTAGTTTTTTAATCACTTATAGACTAGTTGTTGAGAGGCTCACCTTCTTGGGTTTATATTATTGCATTATTAGTTGTTTATTTTCTGTTTTGCAGGCTTATATATTATCATTTGCAGGTTATTTACAGTTATACAACGCACTTTTTTCTTTTTGTCTACATATGTCTGAGTTTAAAAATTAAAATTTACACACTTTTACACACACACCCTAAGCGAAAAAGGGCTTGGTTAACACCACCAAGAAAAGACTCTAAAACATTGAAATCAATTGATCCTGCACCTCTCTGCCCTTGTTTCGACATTGTAATGAGTTGATCTTGCACCTCGTTTCCCTTGTCGGTCTCTTTTTCCATTGTGTCGTGTTTGTGTCATCACCATTGCGCCACCAAGGGCTTCATCCTTAGTTTCTGGTAGGGAGACTTACTCCTCTGCATAGGATTCGAGTCAGTCCTCAACTGAGTCCACACTTCGACTCTCCTTCTAGTCCTTTGGGTTCTCCTTCTCATTCTGCCTTCAATTCTCCCCCCTGTCACCTTCACCATGTCCAGTGAAGGACCTAATACTGGTGGTAACCCCGGCCCTCCCACCAGGAATACCATTAGTGGGAACGCAATGGACACTACCCCGGCTGAACCCTTGCTCCCTTTCATGGCAGGCCTTATCCTCCCTGACTTCGACCAGTTGATAAACAACCCTATACACCATGACGCTAGTTGGCCTGTTATGCCAAAAAAGCTCCCTTCAGACATCCCAAAGTTTGAAGGTCTTGCTGGAGAATATCTTTCAAATCATATTCGATCTTTCCACATGTGGTGTTCATCTAATTCCATTACCGATGACTCTGTTCATCTTCAGTTGTTCCAACAAACACTTACAGATGAAGCTTCTAAGTGGTATGTTGATCAGGCCCCTTCCTCTCATACCACCTTTGTGACTTTGGCCAGAGGTTTTTTGTCTTATTTCCAGCTTCCCCCTTCTTACGACACTGGTATCGAGCTCTTGACCTCTTTTCGTCAATCATCTGCAACCCGCCTATCTAAACATGTTTAGGAATGACGAAGAATAAGGAGCCTATGTCGAGCCCCTACTTTCCAAGACCATGTCTACATGGATCGGTTCCTTAGGACTCTTTTTCCACTTATCGAGAAAGATTTCACATCGCACTTTCCTCAAACCAAAGAAGCTGCTCTCAAAATTGTGTTAAAATATGACCTGATGTATGCTCAGTCGGGTTATGTTTATACCGTCCTACCTGATCTTCCCAGACCTGGTGGTTCCAACTCACCGAGGGCATCTCATGCCACTGACGTTATTGTTGGAGCTCTCTTTAATCCATATGATCAACCTCCCATGGGCTATGGTTTCTCTCAGGGAGGGGCCAGCTCCTCCGACACTTTTCACCCTTCCAGTTGCACGTATCCAGGATATGGCATGCCTCCTCCTTTTTCCCAACCTCCTATTTACCACACTGCTACACAACATTCTTATTATCTATATCCACAGCCTGGTGCTCCAGATCTTACAACATTATCACCACCTCCTCCCTTGCCTTCTCAACCCATGCAACAACAACCACCACCCCCTTCAGGGTAGATGTATGCACAACAGGGCACGACTAATACTGCTCCCTCAAAAAGGAAGAGGAAAGGCAATCAAAATCAAGTTTCCTATGGTAATCCTGGACCTAATCAAGGTAATGCTCCTAACAATACTCAGCCCAAGTAGGATAGGCCTCTTTGTACGAACAATACCTGTTCTTATTGTGGTGTTTATGGTCATTATACACATGATTGTACTCTTCTGCCACAAATGCAACAGCTATGGGAGTCTCAAGCAAAATTGAGAGGACATCAAGCCATCCCTTCCATTCCTCCTAGTCCCGCACCTAGTCAGTTGGTTGTGCTTACTGATCCTTTCTCTCAACAGGGATTTGTGGCTACCCACCCACCTAAAGGACAGGTGGCCACTCAATCTCTTCCATCTGGTTCCCCTTATTACAAAATTTTCATGATGTCCTCTGATCAACCTTCTAAACCTTCTTCTCCTGGCCCTTCACCTTCAGTTGGTACTCATGACCCTCTTTACCCTCCTGGGATAGTTCCTCCAGCCTCAACCATCTTGGCATCGTCCTGCTTGGTCATTACCCCTCTGGTTAGATACCATTCCTAGCTCCCCCACCAAGAGTGTACGTAGTACCTGTTATGGCCATCCTCTCTCTCCCTAACCTAACCCTTGGAATACCTGTCTGGTACCTCGATCCTCCAGCCGTTACCCCGCCTGGTCAACCTAAACCTTATCTTTCTTTGACCTCGTTTCAGTCGGTCCCTATGACTTCTCCTGCTGCAACAGTGCCTCATTCACCTCAACAGGAACCACCTCCCATTGCAATCGCTTTGGGTAAGAAGGGAAAAGTTCACAAGGGGGTATAAAAGGACAAGGCTACCCCAAAATAACTTGCCCCTTCTCGACCTCCAAGGCATACCATATAGTGTGCTTTGTGTGATGTTGTCGGCCACGCCACCCATACTTGTCTAGAATTGCCTGACCTCAAGACCATGGTCAATGAACCGTTTCCAGAATCTGATATCTCAGAGATATATGTAACTATACTCGATTCAATCCCAAAACTCAAAACATTGCACACAAATCACCCTTGCCCTTTGCGTGATTTCCATGGTCACTACACTCACCTTTTTCCTCACCTCGAAGAGTATCGTTCCTCTTTAGAAGCCTTATGCCAATCCGAGGCCAAGCGCAATGAGTCACCCACTCCCTTATTTTTGCATCTTGCTTCAGCAACACCTGAGGACACAGATGCTCCCATTAACTTTTCCCCTTATGATGTTGAGATAACGGGGCCTTGGTTGGAAGTCCATGATGAGACTGCCCCTAATGTTTCACCTGACCTCCCTTTCATCACCCTCCCTATTCTCAACATCGGTAGATCCTCTGTCTACTCACTCTTCTATTACCCCTTGTGACGATGCGCATGCGAACCTCTCCTCTCATGATGAGGAGTAAGGTCACTTCGCCACGTCAAGTGGTCTTTCTCCCATCAGTCACCCCATCTTCTATTATGATGATGACATTATGGAAGCAGCAACTACTCCTGACTTTATCTGTCCCCCCCTTACATCGAATTCATGCATTCGAACCACATGCACCTTGTGGCCATTACATTAACACCCAATGTTTGGGTAAGGGGGCACCCATATTTGAGAGACTAGGAGAAGCAATTCTCCACCACTCTCCTAGTGAATCTAGTCATGTCAACTCTAGTCCCATTATTCTTCCACATTTAGAAGAACCTCTAGAGTCCCATATCACTTCAAGGTCACTATAGGGATGATACCCCTCATAATTCCTTCATATTTTATCAACAACCTAGTCTCATAAACATTGTGGTTGACCAAACTATGAGCTTTTTAGGAGAAAATCAGTTTGTTATCCCCAAGTCCTAACTTCGGGATAGAAACACCATGTATGCCAACCTAGAAACTTAAAGTCCATTTGATTCATATGTGCAGTACCAAAAGGGATTGGTAATTGTCTATTTCCTTTCTCAAACTACATAACCATCCTGAAATCAAGTGGCACATCACATCATTAAAATGTGTTTAGATTTCCCTTTTTCTAAATACATTTTGGCATAACATGCCTGGGGGCACCCATGTCCCTCAACCATAAAATCCTAGATCTCAGCCCATAACAGCACTGAAACCCCCTTTCTCTGACAAGTCACACTTTCCAGGTCATTTCCTGGGATAGGTAGCATTTTTTTGCCCAGTGCCTACTACCTAGGTCGCAGAACAGACCCCAAAAAAGTATGACCTAGCTTGCTCATGAGCTCTGGGTACCTAAGCTGAACTTTCAACTCACTAAAATGAAAAGTAGGATGAGGCATATCTACTACAACCATCGCAAGATTTAGGGCCTCCTCTCCTCACGACATTCACCACAACTCCACTGGCACATAAGTGAATCTCGAAGGAAAATGCCTTATTAAAAGAAAACCCCTGATTTTTCTTTTGCTTACTGCGACCAAACCATAGCTTAGTTTGACAAACCATCTATACCATTGGAAAGATCCCACCAAGCCCTCAAATGGGTATCTATTAGCTTTTTGTGATTTGATACTTCACCAGGACACATTTTGTCCAAGAAGCGCCACTTCACCCTTCCTCAAAATCGAATTTATTCACTTGCAACACTCGTACCGGGGGCACCATGTCGCCTCCATACTTTTCCATGCTCGTGTCGAATTTCGTCATGAGTTACCATCTTGTACTCATGCTTTTACGGTCCCCATTGGACCCTTTTTTCTGTGTGGTAGCACCATCGAGTCACCCTTGCTTAGAGCATCCGAGTTGAGTCATCATTTCTTTCATGGAGTCTATCTCGAGTCCCTTCGCATCCCGCCATATTCCTCCATCCTTCATTGCTTGGCCCCTCTCTCATGTCGCACATTATGGCCTTCAGTCCCAATGTCCCCTATCCCTCATGATATTTTTTCAGTCGCTGCCAGTTCATCCATGCCATTTATGCTCTCACAAGGGAAGTCGTTCATTCGCTACTCAGTCTCTCCCATTTCATCATCATTATTGGTGTCATTCTGTCAGTCACTCTACTATTTTCTCTCATGCCATAGTTGAGGATCCCTTATTTCCTCACCTATGGTGGACCTCCTTCTGTCGACATTTTCTCATTCATTCCAGAAGACAGGCCTAGAGGGAGGCGTACCTTGGTTCCAGCTTCCACTTTTGTTCGGTGCCTCGGATCAGGAAAAGGGACTCCTTATTTCCCTTTGAGTTGATTGTTTCTCAGCTCTAGCTCCTTCCAGCATGATCGAGATCCGTATACTCGATGGTTTAGTGATGCAGCAACTGACATCAGTGATTCCTAGGTGCGTGTGAGATTTCTCAGCCCTCATGAGGGGGTGGCCCTACAGGTAGCCCCCCACACACTCGGATGACCTCTTCATTTCAACCTTCGATGTAGCTCCATAGATTTGATGATACCGACCGTAGTTGCTTGCAGCACCTTCTTGATTACATGTATCAGTCAGATTTTCAGAGCCCTTTCCTGTTTACAGGGGCATCTGGGTTGTTTTCATATCTCATGTACTCAGATATTATTGAAAAAAGTCCTGGCTATTATCCCAGGCACAATATGTATGTGGGATTCGTTATTATGTCATTCATCTAGCTCATGTTTATGCCACCATATGCTTTATTATTGTGTTCCATGGTTTTCAAGACGCCTTATTGTTTGTACTATTGCCTCGACGGGCATAGGTATGCCTCCCCCGCCGCCTATAATAGGTACTCACTTATCAAAAAGACTTGTCACACCTACAAGTCACCTCCTCAGGGTCTAGTTCTTTCAGCACTTTGGTCTACCTTACAATCCTCTCTCTTTAACTTCCCCTTCGATGTCTAGTGATTGAGTTCTTACAACGTACTTTCGTCATACGATTAGCTCCTAACTCTCGCACGCTGGGGGGAAATCTGTTACACCATTTTTTGGTCATCTAACCTATTATCATTAGATTTTCCCAAGTACACCATTTAAGACCAATTTTACTCCAAGTAAAATTGCTTTCACTATGAAAGTAACTTAGTAAATCACCTTTATTAAGTTTTTTATGGTCTAAACAGGAAACCCCATGGGGAAACATTAAATAAATCCATATTTTTTTAATTTTTTCTCAAGGAATAATTAGTTAAACAACAATTTAATTAATATTCCTGGTTATATTTAACCCAAAACAAGGAAATTAATTAGATAAATCATTATTTATCTTATTATTTTCTAAAGAATAATTATTTAAACATTACTTAAATAACATTCTTTGTTAAATATGACTACATCTCCCTTAAATAATTAAATAAATCATTATTTATTTGATTACTACTCAATCATATCCTTAAAATAATAAATAAATCATTTATTTATTTATTATTATTTAATCACATCCTTAAAATGATAAATAAATAATTTATTTATTTATTATTTACAAATAAGGGGATTTTACTGAAGTCAAATTCATTTTCCCTCCAACAAATATAATAAAATATTCCATAAAAGTTTGATCTTGATTTGGTTAATAATATTCTAATTATGCACCAATATCTAGACTAACTCAATATTTTGTTATAAATAGAAGGGTTTTCCCATTCATTTGTCACTTTTTGTTACCTAAAGATCACTCTGGATCTCAACTCTTGGTCTGGCTATTGATCCACCATCATAGCCATATTTATCCATTTTTGTCTAGGTTTTATACACCATCAAGAGAGAGGAATTCTAAATATGAAGTGCTAACGACTTACAAGAACCCATCCCATTGAGGAGAATAGGGAACACCCTCTTGTGTTTTCCTCCTAGGTGCCATTAATAAAAAATTATTGGATATATTCTTGTCTTGTCTATTGGATCTATGGAGTAAATATTATATTTTCTACTGTTTAATGTCTTCTAATGCATAGATCTAGATTTTTGCAGCATTTTTCTTGATCATCTAACTAAAGATCTGAAGATATTCGTAGTCATTTCTACAGTTAGGGTTGTTTGTTATGTGCAGCTAAAGTGCTATTTTTTCGTACACCTTGAATCAAGATTCATACTAACAAGGACACTTGGGATTTTTGAAAACTTACCATGGGGTGAAGAAAGAAATTTTTTGGGATGGCCTTAAATCTGATATTCAAGGGCAACAGAATGTTTGGTTTTCCAGTAGAATAAAGTTGAGACAATTAAGACCCCGGGTATTCTACAACCTTTATCCATTCCAAGTAAACATTGGGAGAATATTTCAATGGATTTTATCATAGGTTTACCTAAGTCCGAAGGAAAGAGTGTCATCATGGTGGTAGTTGATAGACTTACCAAGTATGCACACTTTTGTGCATTATCTCATCCATTTAAAGAAAATACAGTTGCTAGTACATTTATGGACACAATTCAAAAGCTACATGGAAACCCAAGGGTTATTGTGAGTGACAGAGATCCCATTTTTAATGGAAATTTTTGGATGGAGTTATTTTCTTGTTTGGGTACTCAATTAGCTCATAGCTCATCTTATCATCCTCAATCCGATGGTCAAACTGAGATAGTAAATAAATGTTTGGAAGGATATCTTCATTTTTTTGTATTTGATAAACAAACACAATGGGTCAAGTGGTTACCTCTCGCTGAATGGTGGTATAACACTTCCTTCCATACTGCAGCAAAAATGACCCCATTTATGGCACTTTATGGATATCATCCACCATCCATCACATCATCTTTAAGAGAAAATTCTAAGGTTAAAGCAGTGGAAGATCACATCGAGCATCAGCAAGAAGTTCTCCAACTCTTGAAGGATAACCTGAATTTGGCACAAAATCGAATGAAACAACAGGCAGATCAACATCGTAGCGAGAGAAGTTTTGATGTAGGAGATTGGGTATTTTTACGGCTACAACCATACAAACAAATGTCCCTCAAGCAAGAAAAGAAGGATAATAAATTATCGCCAAAGTACTATGGTACTTACAAGGTGTTGCAAAAGATTGGTACTATGGCATACAAATTGGAGCTTCCTGCTTCTTCGCGAGTACATCCAGTTTTCCATGTTTCATGCTTAAAGAAGGTTAGAGGTGAAAATCTTCCAGTTCAAACAGTATTTCCAGAACTTGATGGGGAAGGGAAGATCATATTGGAACCTGAAGCAGTCATAGAAAAAATAACTCGACAACTACGGAATCGATCAATTTCAGAGTATCTCATCAAGTGGAAGAACTTACCCACTGAAGATTCTACATGGGAGGATGAGAATTTTATACGAAAGCACCCAGAGCTACTCAAGCATTGAGGACAACACTTTTTTGAAGGAGAGGGGCATGTTAGGTCCCTATATTACTAGTATAGTCCCTTATTGTTGTTAGTGTAACCCCCTTATTGTTATTATTGTACCCTTGTAACCCCCATATTGTTATTATTGTGACCTTAAATTATTATTGTTAGGTCAGCTAGGATTACATTGTGGCCCCATGGACTCCTATATATAGAAAGGAGGTTTTGTAATTTGTATCATCCAAGAATTGTTCATTCATGTAATGTATTGGAGATTTCCCCCTCGAAGTGGCTTATTTCTAAGGCATTGATATCTCTTTTCTTCTATTTTTGGAGTTGGTTTCACAACACCGTCGACCACAATCAGATAAAACCATCCTGCCTCACTGTCCTCAAAATACCTATACTAAAATCTATTGAAATGACCTCCCATTTCCAATCCGGAATAGGAATAAGATATATTAGACCACCTGGAAGCTTACATTTCGGCTTCGCCTTCTAACAATCCAAACATTTAGCCACAAACTATGCCACTTCCTTCCTTAGATTCAACCAATAGTATAACTTGTTCACTACTATCAATGTCTTCTAATCTGCTAGGTGACCTGAGTATGGATTTACATGAAATTATCTCAAGATAAGCTTCTTGAGCTCACTATTGTCTGGCACATATACCATGTCTCTAAACTATGAAAATTCGAAAATCGTCAATCCCACTGCAACAAATGATAACGTCTCTTCTATTTTTTGAATTAATTAAACAAATTATTTTGATTTTCCTAGCAAAAATATCGAAACATATACACTGCAGCCTTAACAAACTAAATATTTTGGAAGAAAATAAATGTTACAAACTTAGAGAAATTCTAGCACACACATAAATATTTTGACACACTTATTTTTGAACAATTATCCCTAGAAAAACCGAATGTGGGAAAACCAGTGCAACAAATGAGGGTTTATTTATTAATCTTTAGCATTAATTCATGTACAAGAATTTAGAAAACAAAACAGACGAAAAATGTTGAGAGAATTTAGTAATAAATTTCTCACTCTCCACAACAATTCTCTGACCCCGAAATGAAACCTATGCCCTTACGCTAGTCCCTATGCATCACCCTTTTCACCATGACTGTGCAATTCTATGGTTTAGTGTGTCATTCCTCATGTCTACCCTTCCAAAACTTGTCCTGGACCCTCAGACCATTTCTGATACTCTCTCTCTCTCCCTCACCTACAACTCACTAGCTGGATCTATCTCCTCTACTGAACTTTTTCCTTTGAGAAAATCGATATGCCTAGGAAATTGAGTAACTGCACTACTGCGTTCTCCATCTGGCCATCGAATTCTTCTTATAGTATTCTGTTGGAGCACCAACAACTAATATTAAAACATAATAGATGGCCTAGGTTATTTATCTATCAATCCATGTTAGTTTTTAGAACATTCACACCATGAATTAATTAATTCTGATTAATTAATCATATTTCCTAAGTTTAGATTTAGGAAATATTAAAAACTTATTAATAAATCTAATTAAGTTTTCTCTATGTGGAATTTCTAGAAACTATTTCTTGGTTTTGGAGAATACATATATTCTAGCCTCGCCACCAAATATCGTGTCTAGAACACATCCGATGCTACAAAAACTAACACTTCCTCTTAGTGAGGAAAGTACTATAGTGCTACAACTGTTTCCACAACACATTGTATCTCCACCATCTCCTGTCTTGTTGTTGATGTTTGGCTATTGTTTCTCACCAACTAATACGCAACTCGGATAGACGATGCATCTGTGTTACTACTGATCCTGCTATACTGTTGTCAATTACTGCTTCTGCACTACAACTCCCTCTCATATGCTACTACTACAACTGAGAATCCATCCATTTCTGCTACTGAAATCGGTTCTCCCTAGAGCTTTCGTAAGTATGCCTGCTACCTGATCTCCTATGGGCACATACTACAGTTGGACTGCCTCATGTTTAACATAGTCTCTGATGAAATGACATATGATATCAATGTGCTTTGACCTATCATGAAATAATGGATTCTTAGATAGTTTTATGCAAATTTGGTTATCACAGTAAACACCGGCTGCTCCGATATTCTTCCTGAACAGACTCATGAGAAAATTCCTAAGCCATATGGATTCACACGTAGCTATGTTGGCTTACATATATTCAGCTTTTGCTGAGCTCAGGGCTACTGACTTCTGCTTCCTACTACACCAATAAGCCATCCCTAATCCAACACAGAAGCAGTACCTAGAGGTACTTTTCTTGTCCAAGGAGAAGATATTCATTTCCCAAGGAATATCTCTCCATTATTCTGTCATATTTCCAATCGTAGAAAATAGTGCATCAGACCCATATCCTTCATGTTGAATTCTTCCTCAAGGTTCCTTCTACGATAATTTATGATCCATGATGATATTTTC
Organism: Pinus albicaulis; assembly: GCA_034641835.2. Taxonomy (NCBI): domain Eukaryota; kingdom Viridiplantae; phylum Streptophyta; class Pinopsida; order Pinales; family Pinaceae; genus Pinus; species Pinus albicaulis. Next base: position 1,808,614,497 of record CM076578.1, read on the forward strand.
AAAAACAGTTCATGAACGTACAAAACTAGAATGAGAGGCTCATTCTCCACCATCAAATAGTAGAGATTAGGATTTGCATCACTCTTTATGAATCCCAACTACTGCAAATAACTATCAAAATGGCCATACGATGCCTTGGGTGCTTGCTTGAGCCCATATAAGAATTTCTTCAACTTGCATACATGAGTGCACTTCTCATGAGTTTTGAAGCCTTCAAGCTACTCTATATACACCTATTCTTCTATCACCCCATTTAGGAATGTTGTCTTGACATCCATATGGGGAATCTCCCATCCCATCTATGTTGCTAGGGATATAACATATCTGATAGAGGTATATTTGGAAATAAGGGTGAAGGTATCCTCATAGTTTATCCCTTCCTTCTACGCATACCCCTTTGCAAAAAATCTATCCTTGTACTTCTCTACACTACCATATGCAACGTACTTGATCTTGCAGATCCATCTGGAGCCTATAATTGATCGGTCTTCTAGTCTAGGAACTACCTCCCAAATATCATTTGTCATGATATAACTATATTCTTCTACCATGTAGTCCACCCACACCTGATGTTATGTGACAGGTTGGGTTACCCTCTAGGGATATCGATGATGTAGTGTAAGGTGTGTTTTTAGTGTTTCGCTTAGTTCTACTTCCTTAAAGTCGTCTAGGAGGTTGAATCTCATATTAGTAGCATCTCGTCACATGTTTACCTTGGTGGGCCAATTACTTGGGTAGATGTGGGAAGAGGGTGTTATAGAGTGGTATAAGAGCGTGATTGTGCTCTCCTTGGGCTATATGTGTTTTTCATGAATACATGTCAATTACATATATGTTCCTCATGCTTATGTTCCATGTGTTTGTTGTGTATGAATGATGGTGGTGTTTGGCTTCTATTTATTTTTGTGTGATATATGATACCATAGAGTGGTATGAGAGCATGGTTCAACCCTTCGAGTGGATGTAGAAAATCTCTAAAAAAACTATAATACCATGTAGAAATTATATCAATGGACTCAATCCAATCATGCAATGCACTACAAGAAAGTCACTGAATCCTTCTACAATATTTGCAAAATATAAAACATGATCACTCAATCACATGCAAGTAAGAGAAAGGAAATTATCAATCACACAACACAAGATGTTATTGGGGAAAGCACATGCACAAAAACCCTCTATAAAATATTGTACATAGTCAAAGAATCATGAAACACTACAATGCTTTCTCACACCTATAAAATATTGCACTCTACTGATCGTCTCACCCTGATCCTGCTCAAAACTGACTAGCAATTATTAGGAAAATTTGACCAACACTTAGCCAATTCTTAGCCCATGCCTAGCCCACCCTTTCTCACACAATCCCTAGGAAATTAATCCCTATTAAATAGGATAATTAGACTTCCTTGACTGCGCAATCCCTATGGAGCCTTCCTCTAACTTTATAACTACACCTGGGTAGTTCGCCAAAAATACAATTCATAGTTTACTTGTCGTAAACCTTTGTCTCAACTGGGTCTCCATCAAAATTGACATGCATGCAGCTATTAATAGTGAATCATCAATTACTTGGTAGATCACTACTTGTGAATTAAATCTAATTTAATTCACTTGACCTCTCACTAGCTCATCACCGAGTTAGAAGTAGTTAAACTGATTTTAACTCAATTAATGTGAGTTAACTGATCCCACTCACACCACACTAGTGCTACAACTGCAACTGGACCCTATAAATAATAGTATCACTCTACATGCCTATCCTTTGAGCCTCAACTCAAAATTATTGAGCTAAATAAGTATATCACACTTAGTTAACTATTACAAGTTGTTATGAGATAAGATTACAATTTTCTTTTAAGTTAATTGATGATAGTTAAATCAAAAGCCTCACATGGTAACCATTTATAGGTGCCATTCTCTAGATTTCGTTTCTGGATTCTAATTTCACTTTTCTTGTTGAAAATTTCAACAGTGGATGGGCATTGTGTTGGTCATGCTTTTATGTTTATTTCTTATGTGTTTTCATATCCATGTTGTACGTGGTTGATGCATCCATGTTGTGTTGACCATGGTGGCAATGGTGTCACCATGGAAGTGCTTATGGTGTTGTCATCAATATGTTCTCATGAATGTATGCTTATTATGTGTGTTTCTATCGCTTATGTATTGCCCATGAATTCTTTCTTACATGTTTCTACGTATTATACATGCATTTATTGTTTATTATAGGTCACATATTGGTCATGCGTGTATGTTGTCTGTGTATCCTTTCTCGTGTGACGTTATATGCTTAACATGAATTACTCATTCATGATTGGTTATACATTTCAAGTGGGTGCATATGGTCAAGTTTTCATTGGTTTGGTTGTGGGTTTTATGCACAAGGTCATTGTATGCAATTAAGCCATCATGATAATATTGGTATGTTATGATGCTAATGTGTTGGATGAGATAGAGTAGGAGATGCAGATCATCAAAGTGAAGTTGCAACATTGGACTTGGAGGCAAGATTAGGTCATCATAAAAGTTTTATCATTTGTCATGTAGGTATGTGATTCATGGTTTTTGTAAGCATTAGGGTTAATTATATTTTTCTCATTCTATTATTACTATGTTTATGTGTATGCATGTCATTCTATTGATGTTATGGTTACATACATGATAGATGTTAGTTAATTAGTGTGATCATATGTACATGTGTCGGTTAGTAAAGCATGTTATTAACTTTATGATTATGTTATATATCATTGATGAATATGTTAACTTGTAGTTAGCTCAATTACTATGTTATACATTTTTGATGATCATGTTATATGTTAATTTATTGGTGTGGTATACTAGGTTACATGTTGTTGTTGAGCGTGATATATATCATGTTGTTGGTATATGCTAGGAACTTGATGATAATGGTTTATTTCATTAATATCTTGATGTTATATGTATCATATTTACTTTAATTGGCTTATGTAGATGGTTAGGGTTATTACGTTCATGTATGAATCAATATAATTGTGATATTGTATTGCACTAATTTAGGTTAACTGTGCATATTTGATTGTTATATATGAATGCCAATTTATTATGAGTTTATGATGTGAACATGTTATTTGGTTAATTTTATGGATATCTTGATATTATTTATGTTGAGTTGAGGTGTTGTGAAGTTATATTGTGCAAATCTAGATTGATTGTGCAAACAAGATAGCCTTCCTTGAGATACATTGAGGTATGAGTTTTCTTATGTCGTATACTTGGTGCTTGACTATTTGGAGCATTTGATTATGTCATCTAGTTCATCTATTTAGCATGGTATGTTTGCAAGTTGTTTTAATGTTTGATTAATTCCAAGATATGAGTTTGTATCTATAAGATTTCATGAAGGAATGATCTTTCTTTAAGATGGTTGTGCTAACACATATGTGCTGAGATAGTCAGTATATACTTGAGTGTAAGTATGTGATAGTTGTAGCATTATGTATTATGACTAATGATTGCGAGTTGGTTATTGGTTATGACATGGTTTTTAGTCTCAGTAAAATTTGATTTTGAATTGATAGATATATTTTCTTGATGTTTAGTACATATGGTAGACATGTGTATTCATTTACATGTCAGCATGCTTGGAACAACAAGGTAAGGTAAATAGAATGTTCTATGTTTATTTATGCACTGACGGTTATGTGTGTATTGAAGTATGATGCAGGGATTACATGGAAAGATAGACTGTTATGAAATCTTGAAGAAGGCTCAGGCTGAGCTTTCCTTCGGAACCATGGGGATTGAGTCATGGTGTTTGTTTATAGCCTTGTGCTTTGGTACTTTGTGATTTTCTCATGCTTGATTTGTGGTTTCTCTTATGTTCGGTGAAAGGACTTTCCACTTTGTTGCGGTGTTGTATTTCTTTTGGTTTTTTTGGATTTATTCTTTTTTTTTTTCTTGTTCTTTCCTTTTTTTAGAGTCTTGGGGATCGGTTGGGAAAGAGGAAAATTGATGGAACTGTTGGGAGATTTGTGGTACCCAACATGTAATCAAAGACTTGGATGAAACTCAATGCATGAGTAAGCGCAACGAAACCTAAGAATATGATAACCACTTGGACTAGTTAGATCCATTGTGGTGAATGGATGCTGGCAGTACAGTCATGCGAAAGGTAATCAGGTAATGGAAATTAAATGGATCTGAGATATCAGATACCTTGGCTATGTTGGGAACTGTTGTTCTCAATATTATGCATGTTGTGCATGGATAAAGGAAATTCTCTCAAACTAAACCTTATGAGATTTGGTAATCATGATGTAATTATGATAATTTCTATATATGCATATATGCATGTATGTATGTATGTATGTCATTGATTGACATGGTTTTCATGGATCTTGATGGTTTTTTTTATGGTTTATATGTATGTATGTATGTATTTATGTCACTGTATGACAAGGTTTTCAAGGATGATTCTTCTAGAGGAATGATTTCTTATGCAGGTGAATGGCATGAAGAGGTTCCTAGCTATGTGGAATCAAGCGGCAGAGTAACTCTGATAGATCTACAAGGTCAATATCATATGGACATGAATTACTATTATATTCTTCTACTATGCGTTTTTTTATGTTATAGATAGGTAATGTTTAGGGGTACATTAGCGAAGTGAAAGTAGCGTGATCTGCGACATGCTTGGATAAGAATGGATAGTGGAAAGACACTAGAATCAAAGTTTCTTGTGGGGTTAGTGTGTGATCTATGGATGTGCGATGCTATTGTTGTGTATATGTTGTACGTGTTGAATATTTAGTGATTGTACCTATTGTGATGTGCAATGTTGCATATGTAGTATTGTGTACATATGACATTATATGCATGTTGTAAGTATGATGTTGGATATGCAATTATAGGTATAGATGGTGTTATGTACATGTTGTATATGTAGTGTTGTGTGCATATGGTGTTGTACGCATGTTGAATATGCGATGCTCTGTATGTATGGTGTGATCTACATGTTGAATATGCAGCATTATGTACATATGGTGTTGTGTCCGTGATGTACATATGGTGGTATGTGCATTTGGTGTTGTGAGCATGATTGTACACATGGAGTTTTGGGCATGTGGTGTTGTGTATAGGTTGTACATTTGGTGTTGTGTGTATCCGGCGTCGTGTACATGTCATTCATGTGGTTTTGTGTACATATGGTGTCGTGTACATGTCATGCATGTGGTGATGTATACATGAGGTATGCTGTAAAAATTGTCATTAAGGGAATTTTGAGGTCTAAAATGGGCCTCCTAAAGAAATAATAAAATAATAGATAAACCAATAAAATAGTATTTATGAATTTGTAATTCACTTTTTGCACCACAAACCATGTAACCATAGTTAAATTCAATTAAAAAGTTGTACCAAAATGAAATTAATAAAAAAATTGTATTGATGTGACTATAAATAAGAATGATCTTTTCAAGAAAAATTTGTTATCATTGAAAAACTAATGCATTTGTCCTTTGTACTTAAATAACTTAAAATAAAATATAAATATAAATTTATAAATTCTTAATTATATTATATGCTATTAATTAAAATTTATATTATTTATATTGTATAATAACATGTAATTAATATACTATATAAAAATAATATAATATAATATAATAAATGTATACGGATATGCATTGTTTATTTCAAGAAATATGAAATGACAATAATATATTTGTATTCAAAAAGTGTGAAATGACATTTATTATGAGTACTTTAATTTGATTTTAAAAGTACTTAGAGCACTACCATGGTTAACCATGAGTTTTTATCAACAATTGAGAATGTGACAAGTAAGTACCTTTAACTCAAGCAATGCCACCTCAACTATTAGGGATGATGTCATCCCCTAAAATGTGATTGGTTCTCATAAAGTGAATTTTAATTGTACATTTTCCTTAGGAGGCCCATTTTAGACTTCAAAATTCCCCTAATGATAGGTGGTGCAGTGTACATTTGGCAATGTACACGTTGTGCGAGTGGTTCCATTTATATGTGATGCAATGCACATGTTGTGAAGATAGTGTGTGTATAGGTGGTACTGTGTACATGTTGTGTATATGGTATTGGTGTATGTATGGTATTGTGTGAATGTCATAGATGTTGTGTTGTGGGAATGCGGTTCTATATATGTGCATGGTGTACTCGTGGTATTTTGATGTGTATTCACTGTGTGGTACTATGTAGACGGATGTGTTGTATGTTGGTGTAGGCATAGGTGTATGTGTTGTGTTGTACACCAAAGTGTAGGTGTATGTGTTACGTTGTGTGCCAGATGTGGAGGTATGAATTGTGTGGTGTTGTACACCTTGTGTGGATGTATGTGTTCTAATGTAAATTGTGTGTATGAGTATGCGATTGAAGAGAAGGAGCAAGATGCTTTTTAAGTGTGGAAACCGATCTGATATGTGTATAGAAAGAACAAAGGGATAAGTAAGTACCGATGAAGGATAAGTATCGATATTTTATTATGCATGTGATATGTGATTTTGGTTTATGATGGTTACATGTGACTTATGATTATGGTTTATGATGATTTTTATCTATTATGGTTTCATTTTGAGCTAACCGACTATGATATGTTTATACACGATGATTTGATCAAACAACTAGTTTGACTTGTGTGACAGGTAGGGAAAAATTTCAAGTGTACCTTATTGAGGAGCTACGAATGAGGTATGATGTGAATTTATTTCAACTTGTTTTAAATCTAATGGTACTTATGTGCTTCATACATTAAGCACAAAAAATTATGATTGGGTGGTTGAAACCTACTGCAAGAACTAGCAGCATCAAAAAAAGGAATTGAAACAAGTATAGGATACTTTGGTAAAGCACTTAAAGTGTAGTGCCATTGTGGGAAATTGGTGCCCAATAGTGCCCATTGATTTCCATGAGCATGTTATAACTGGTATGATGGTTCTGTGGCATGTATATGGCTTGTTTGTTCGAATTTCCGATGGGAGGAAGCCTTGCCAAGGGATGGACTTCCCGGGATGGTGGCGCCAACGAAACTTGGAAGGTGAGTGAATACATAGAAGGGGTGACCAGATTTCCTGAGGGAATGTGTAGTAGAGAAGGGAAGGCCCGGATGGATTTTTTTTGGTCATTAGAATTTTCGGATGGAATAAAATTCACATTGGGAGTGTGGCTTGGAAAAATGAGCTAGTAACTATTCACTAAACAGACAAGTGGCGCATGATTGTAGCACTGGGCATTGGATGTATCTTTGACTTTTATAGTCGATTCTAGACTTCCTAGAAATGAGGTGAATCTTGGTATTACATTGAGGGTGGAGGTGTGAGCATATGGTTTCCATTTTTACTAATACAGACATAAAACCCTTTTATTTTCTAGTTAAGAAAATGTGTATATGTTTATATGTATATTATTGTAAATACTGTATCGAGCTGGTTTATAAAGCTCCATAGACAATATGGTTATTTCATGGTTGAAAAAAATGTGCATGAGTGATCCAGGTGGATATTGGTGGCCAACCTCCTATTCCACTTGGGGCCCCACCATTTTTTCTTTCTATTTTTCAGTTTCCTTAATTGTAGCACAGTTTACTATTTTTAGTAGTTTTTTGGGTCCTGAAATTTTAGAGTCGTTTTGAGGCCCTATATGACGTTTTTTGGGAAAATCAAGAGCAACCTAGTAGCTCTCTCAATTATTCTCACATAAAAAGTTTTATTCCTTGGATATATCTTTCTAACGAGATATTGTGCAGGTAAAATGAGAATAGTATGCCAAAGTTACATCCCAAGGAAGTTGACATACCAATTTGCCCAAACAAGGCCCATAGTTTTGGCGCTTCGTTTCCTATGGTTAGGTTTTTGTATGTTTAGGGTTTTCCACTTTTTATCAAAAATAAATAGGCTTTGAGCCTCATTGTAACACAATTCAACAGCCTGTAGCCACCACATCTCTTTTGAGAGATAAGCTACCAGCGGCCTAGCTGGTTTATCTCCATTCTATCTGTAATAAATTTTAGTTCTTTGATATTAATGAAATAAAGTGTTATTTACACTGCATATTTTTATTTATGGTTATATGTGTATTTTATTTCATTCCTGCATAATTTTGAATCAATGTCATCAGAGCAATCCTCTCTTTCTCGATCCTTCCTGGCATGTCCCCAACAAGGTCGGGGTAGAAGGAGTTAGTGCTCAATCTGGTTGAACCTTTGCAAGATCAACCTCGCAAACCCCAATGGATGCCCATGGGAGACGAAAAGAAATATGAGGGAGCAAGAGATACTATAAAAATATTGCTTGAGGAGGCCCTTGAAGGGAAAATGAACACAATGATGGATAACTTTGCCCAGATCCTTCAACGACTGCCCACTGGTGCCACATCTACATCCAGCAACCACTCTGGAGGCGCAAATCCTTTTAGGGTACAATTAAGCTTTGACATTCCCATATTTGAGGGTGAAATAGATGCGGACATGTATATGTCTGGTTGAATTTATTAGAAGGATATTTCTTAGTTCATGACTTTTCTGACTAGAAGACGATTATTTTTGCACTCCTCAATGCTACCCCCCATGTCAAGTACTGGTCAGAAATATACTATGATAAAAAGGACGATGGGGAACCCTCTTTTTTCTGAGTTGTACCCACTTGGAATTCTTTTCGAGAATTCATGAAGGAAGAATATTATCCCCTGGGGAGTTATGAGGACAAGTACATACAATGGACTACGTTGTGGCAACAAGGGGATCATGATGTGCATGAGCTGATGAATATTTTCCATACCCTACGCAAAAATTTGGGCATCAAATATTTGGAGAAACATTTGGTGTTGAAATACTGTAGTTTTCTTCATAGATACATTCAGGAGGACACGGAGTTCCTCGACATCTCCTTGCTTTAGGATAGGGCTTCTCCGAACGAGTGTGGGTGCACTTTGGGATCTGAAGGTCTATCATCTAATATCAAGATAGTAGGTTCCTCAGCACATTTTGGTCCAGCCTCTGGTCAATGTTGGACACCAAGCTCACCAATTCCACAGCTTTCCATCCACAAACTGATGGCCAAATAGAGGTCTTCAACATGATGATCATACACATTATTCACATGTACAATTCAAAGAATCCACACACATGGGATGAGAGCCTTCCATATGTAGAACATAGGCTCTCCACAACTCAAATAGCCATAACCCCTTTCAGATGGGCTTGGGATTCCAACTTCTATGTCCTATTGATGTAGCCATGCCATTTGCGGCTACTCAGGCCAATTCGATACATGTCTAGTCTGAAGCTGACAAAGTGAACATATTCATTGATCACATTCAAAACATCCACCAACAGGTTCATGAAATATTGGATAGAGCCATGGTAAGTACAAGCAATGACATGATCAACATCAGGTGCCACACAACTTCCAAGTGGCCGACAAAGTGTGGCTACATTTGTAGAAGGAGCGCCTCACTGGACCCCACCAAAAGATTTCCCCACTCTGATTTGGGTCATACACCATCACCAAGGTTGTAGGGGCCAATTCCTTCAAGCTCATTATTCCACCATTCCTTGGTCTGCACCTAGTATTCAATGTGGATCGCCTTTGGCCCTACTTCACACCTCTACTGGACACCTCTGACATTACAGAGTAACTCATACCAACAGAGTTAAACCTAGACTGCATGGAACATGCCACCATAGATTGTATCATGGAAATGAAAATCAAGAACAATCACCAACAAAATATCCAACTATATCGGGTTGTCAAAGCTGGCCAACTCCTGCACCAAGGCAAGTGGTTCACGAGGTACCAAGTTCAGCAGAAGTTTCCTCATCTCATGGAGGAACTCAACACAATGGGGACCATTTATTTGTAATGGGGGAGGAGTGATCCATGTGGATATTGGTGGCCACTTGCCTATTCCACTTGGAGCCCCACCATTGTTTCTTTCAGTTTTTCAGTTTCCTTAATTGTAGCAGTGTTTACTATTTTTAGCAGGTTTTCGAGTCTTGAACTTCCAGAACCGTTTTGAGGCCCTAAACGATGTTTTTTCGGAAATATGGGAGAAAAATGGAAGTTCCTTTGATGTTTCTCACATCAAAAGTTTTATTCCTTAGATATTTATTTCTAACGAGATATTCTGCATGTTAAACAGAGATCGTATGCCAAAGTTACATCCCAGAGAAGTTGATGTACCAATTTACACAAACGTGACCCATAGTTTTGGAGCTTCATCTCCTAGGGTTAGGATTTTGGATGTTTGGGTTTTTCCATTATTTCTAAATAATAAATAGTCCTTTAAGCCTCATTGTAACATAGTTCAATGGCCTGTAGCCACCACATCTCTTCTCATAGACAATAAGCTACCAACGCCCTAGCTAGTTTATCTCCATTATGTTTGTAACAAATTTCAGTTATTTGATATTAATGAAATGAAGTGTTATTTCTGCTACATATTTTTTTTTATGGTTATATGTATATTCTATTGCATTCCTTCATAAATCCGGATCAATGAGTATATGTGGTTGTTATTGTAAATATCATAATGAGCTATGTTATAAAGCTCCACTAAACGGTATGATTGTCATGTTAAGCAATGGTGATTGTAAATACCGTAAAGAGTTGTGTTATAAATATCCATAGGCAATATCTTATGTTTTCAGTGGTTTTCTTATTTGTAGGTGTCATTGAACACTGAGGACAGTGTTCCCCTACGGGGGAGGGTTCTGTAATAGCCCTGGTAAAAATACATGTAAATATATATATAATATCATGGTGATGGGACACATATTCCAATATTAATGGTGAGAAAAACATCTTAGTGGGTGTCCATTTCAATTATTATGGCTAAGAAAAAGGAAAAGGCTTCAGAAAGCCATGAGGCATTAATTGGAATTTTATCTATGAAAATAATGGAAATTAGGAGAAAAGGAAGGTGAAAGGTCATAAGTTGCATGTGAGGATGAAAATGAAGGAAAATAATAGAAAATGTATAAAACAAAGGCTTCATTAATAAAAAGGCTTTTGAGGATTAGTGGGTAATGTTTATTAGTTCAGTTTTCGATTTCTCATTATTCTCTTTTTCCCTTTCATACTCTTGAGCACTTAGTGTATTCTTGGAGCACCCATGTAGAGTGTGGCATACTTGGATATTTGGATCAAGAAAGAAAAGTAAAATAAGGAAATCGAAAGAGGACATCAGTATTAGAATCTATAGCAGGTTCATGTATGTTTTCCTCGCTAGTTTTGGCATGCATGGGTATGCATGTGGATTTTTCTAGCCTTTCCATTTCCTAGATAGCCATGGTGAGTGTGGGTTTATTTCCATTGATTTTTTTCAGGTTGGTTCTCATGATTCCTATAGTTGTTGGCTTGAGTTATTAGTTCCTGGAAGCCTTGGTTGGACAAATGCTCTGGAAGCCTGACATATATCTATGGGTTGAGATACTAGTCTTGGAAGCCTTCGTTGGACAAACACTCTAGAAGCCCTATGTGGGTTGAGTTAGTAGTCCTAGAAGCCTTGGTTGGAAAAATGATCTGGAAGCCCTGTAACAATTTGGTTTAAGTTACTATTCTTGGAATCCGTAGTTGGAACAAACACTTTGGAGTTGTGCAGCAGCTTGGATAGAGACCAATCCGTGACAGCTAGTGATGTCCGGCCGTGAGGTGGAATCACTGGTTTGGGGTTGAGACAATTTAGTATGTGGAGCCTTGGATTGGTGTTGATTGATGTGTTTGATAAAGTACCACATTCATGCTTGGAATATGACATGGGAGTGACTGGATGAAGTGAGATTTGGCTCAGCCATGTCTATGGTGAGATTTCAGGGTTGTTTTTTGCATTCATTAATGAAAGGTTAATTTCCTTGGTATTTTATGTGTATATTCACTAGTATATATATGGATTATATTTTTTATATATGCATGGTACTTCTGTTGGTATTACACTAGTTATAATCATGTATTGTAATAGTGATGAGGTATGGATCTCTCCATGTGTTTACTTTTAAATGAATGCACAATGCATCCATGGTTAAATTGATTAAATGATAGCTTATAATGTAGGGGAGAAATTCTTCTTAGCCATTCTTAGATAGGAAAGAGACTAGTTTGTTTAAATATGTTGTTTATACCTGTGGATGCTATGTTTGTGTCATGTTTGACGAAATGCATGTGATGGCTAGGTGGGGTCAAATGAGTTCCTCATGATGTGATTGATTCCATATGTTTATTTCAATTTTATTTACCCTCTCCTGAAGTTACAATAAATTATGGGCAGTGAACTGGGCTTAGGGGCTAAAAATGTGGCACAAATCCCAGAGATACAAGTGGAAAATTTGTTGTTTGGGACCGAGCTACTACCTTTCCAAGGCTATCTCATAGATCTAGGGTCTATAGATGCTCTCTTTCCCTTAAAATCCCATGGATCAACCTCAAAGGGGCTAAAAACTAGTCCCCCCCATGGTACATGGCCTTGGGAGTTTGGGTTACCCCCTGGGGATGTCAATGATGCAGTGTAAGGTGTGTTTCTGGTGTTTTCATCTATTCTACTTCCTTAAGGTCATCTAGGAGGTTGAATCTCATATTAGTAGCCTCTCTTCACATGTTTACCCTGGTTGGCCAGTTACTTGGGTAGATGTGGAATGAGGGTGTTACACATACCCAATCCTAATAGATGCAGTACATTAGTAGTGTTGGTGTTGGTTCTTGTTTTCGTCTGAAATTATATGGTGCCTCTCTCTGTTGGAGTACACTTAGTTATGTTTCCCATAGTGATTTGGAAGTCCATATTCTCCTCTTGATAAATAGAGAAATTTATCTAACTCTTGTCATATGAGTTGAAGATCCAATATCAATATACAAGACACTATATGATGTTGAACCTGAAAATCACGCGAACTCATCCTCCAAACTGGAAGATAATTATGAGGCTACTTGATTTTTTATTCTATCCATGATTTTTTGTGCTATTTATCATTTCCTTCCCATCGCTGATTTTTCTACTGCAAAATACTGTGTTCCAGATGAAGATCTTCTATGCAAGGAAAGCTCTACTACTCCATCTGCCTCTGATAATATTTGGTCTAAAAAATCTAATTTCTTTTTCGAATCTCTTAGAGAAATAGAAATTTCTTCAAAATTTGTCCTACTGGCCAAATGGACTACATAGTCTATGGGGTTTTGAGCAGCTGCTTATGAAGTGCTTCAAAGCTCCTTCTTCCTGCCTATAACTGAGCTCTCCAGATTTTATTTATGCTTTTATACCTTGTGAAAAATTGGAAATCCTAAATCCTACTACAACAAGTGATAACGTTTCTTCCATTTGTTATATTAATTAAAAAAATTATAGTTTTCCATGAAAAATATCAAAGCATATACATTGGAGCCTTCACAAAATAAATAATGTGGAAGAAAATAAATGGTGGAAAATTAGAGAAATTCTAGGACACACATAAAGATATTGACACAATTATTTTTGGGCAATTGTCCCCGGAAAAACCCAATGCGGGAAAATTGGTGTAGAAAATGAGGGTTTATTTATTATTCTTTAGTATTAATTCATGTACAATAATTCAAACAACAAAATATAAGAAAAATATGAGATAAATTTAGTGATAAATTTCTTACTCTCCACAACGATTTTCTGACCTCGAAACGAAACCTCTGCCCTTATGCTAGTGTCTCTACATCACCCTCTACATAATGACTGTGGAGTGCTCTAGTGTACTACATCCTTCCTCACACTGACCCTTCTGGAATTCATACTGCACTCCCTAACCACTGTTGATACCCTCTCTCTCTCTCTCTCTCTCTCTCTCTCTCTCTCTCTCTCTCACACACCTGCAACTCACCCACTAGCTCTATCTCCTCTGCTAAGCTTTAGCCACTAAGAGAATCGATCTGCCTAGGCAACTGCATTATTTTTTTCTGCATCTACCCATCGAATTATTCTTATAATATTTTTTTGGAGCACCTACGACCAATATTAAAACATAATAGATGGCCGAGATTATTTCTTTTTTGATCTGTGTGAGTTTCTAGAACATTTACGCCATGACTTAATTAATTCTGATTAATTAATCATATTTCCTAAATTTAGACTTAGGAAATATTAAAAACTAATTAATAAATCCAATCAAGTTGTCTATAGTTGGAATTTCTAGAAACGATTTCTGGGTTTTGGAGAATACATATATTCTAGCCTTTCACCAAATATCATGTCTAGAACACATCCGATGCTACAAAAACTAACATAAACCTGACCAATCCATCCATTGTATGACAATAGTCCACATCCTATGTTCTTGTACCTGTACCTGTACCTATACCTATACCACTACCTATACCTGTACCTATACCTATACCTATACCACTACCTATACTTATACTCTGATGCAATATGTGCTTAAGCTCCATATGCCTAACATCGTGTTAACCTGCCTACAAGATCCTATCTTGTAGATATGTCCCACAGGAACTCATAACCACTATGGTTCACCTAGAATTTGTTGCTAAGAGCATCTACAACCTTTTTCCCCTTTCCCTTGATGTATCTGATCTCGATGTAAAACTCACTAAGGGTGGCCAACCATCTAACTTGCATGAAATTTATATTCGGTTGGTCAAATAGATACCTCAAACCACTATGATCACGCAACAATACAAACCTCCTTCCAATAAGATAGTGCCTCCACATCTTCAACGCGTCAATAATAGATGCCAACTCAAGATCATGAGTCCCAAATTTCTGTTCATTCCCATTCAATTTCTTGCATTCATATCATACCACCTGTCCCTCCTGCATAAGCACTCCACCAAGTCTTCTTTTAAAATAATTTGTACACACTATGAACTCTTTATCAGGATCTTCAATCTTAAGAACTAGAGCATTGGTCAACAACTGCTTCAGTTTCTCAAAACTAGCTTCACATTATTTTCTCCATTCAAACTTCTTACCTTTCCTCTACAAAGGTGTAATAGGATATGCAATGTGTGAGAATTTCTTGATGAACCTCCTATAGTAACCTAATAATCCTATAAATGATGTTACTTCCTCCACATTCTTAGGAGCTTCCCACTCCATGATGGTTTTTATATTTTTTAGATCTACTTCTATGCCTTCCTTGGAAAGAATGTGTCCCACGTACTATACCTCTGCCTGGAAGAAAATTCACTTGATAAGATTAGCATATAAGTGATTCTCTCTTAGAAATTTTAACACTGTTGCTAAATTATCTACATGCTCTTCCTCATTTAGAATATACTAAGATGTCATCAATGAATACAATAACCAACTTTTCCAAATAAGGATGCAACAAACTTTTCATCAAACATATAAATGTAGTTGGCGAATTAGTAAAACCGAATGGAACTAAAACAAACTCATAATGCCTATACCTAGTTTGAATGTGGTCTTGAATATGTACTCTTCCTTGAAGCGTACCTGATTGTATCCCAATCTCAATTCAAACTTAGAGAACATTCTTGCTCCCTTGAACTGATAAAAAATGTCATCAATCTACGATAATTGATACCTGTTCTTGATCGTCACTTTGTTCAACTGCTTGTAATCAATGCACAACTTGATAGTACCATCCTTCCTTTTTACGAAAAACATTGGTGTGCCCCAAGGTGATGCACTTGGTATAACGTATCCCTTGTCAAGAATTTCCTTCAGCTACAACTCAAACTCAACTAGCTCTGGTGTACTCATCTTGTAAGGTGCCTTTGATGTTGGTGTTGCCCCTATAACTAATTCAATAGAAAATTACACTTCCCTGTGAGGACATAATTCTGGAATCTTTGCTAGAAACACATCCTAAAATTGTTGCAATATAGGATACCTTTGGAAGATTTCTACTTCCTCAACATCCTTACCCTTATTACTAGAAACATGCATTGCAAAAAACACACAACCTTTCCTGTAACTACGCTTAGCCTACATAGCGGTGACCATCCTCACTGATGTAGGATTCTTCTTTCCCTGCAAAATTATATTTTCTCTGCTATCATTTAGGAAATAAATGGCCTTGTCATAACAATCTAATTTGGTTCTATGAAGGTACAACCAATCCATACCCAAAAGCATGTTATACGATCCCATTTACATACATTCAAATAAATTTATGTAGGCATACCATTTAACTCAAATGCACAAGCTCTTACCCAATGGTGAACTCTCTTCTTCATACCTGTAGCCAACCGTACCAACCAAGATTATACATGCACTTCTTTGCTCAAGCCACACTTATCCATCGAGTTAGGGTTATCATAAATATAATTAGATATAGGATAAATTAAAATAGAAATAACTTGATCAAAAATCTTATTTTCCATCTCAATGATAAATGTCTGGTGATCTGATTGCCTCTTTTCCACAACTACATAAATCCGAGGAATTTTATGACCAACATTGCAAACTATATGTGCCTCTTGTGCACTATGAATTTTGGGTCTACCACCTTGATATTGTGGAAAGTCCCTCTTGCGATGATCCTTTCCACATATCCAACACTACAACGATGCTCTACCATCACCTCTAATCTGCTGCTCTCGAGGATGCGATCCATGTCCCTTCTTAGCTGTATTGAACTTTCTCTAAGGAACCAAATTTTGTTTCTCACCTGAATCTTGAGGTCTTCCCCACTTTTGTGGTCATCTTCCTTAATACTTCTCATGTCCTTTCAAATCACGCTTAGGCTCAAATTTGAGCTTTGACTACTCATAAAAATGCTTCATGTTTCGAATGGTGTATTCTAGCGGTCTAGGCTCATCGAACTAAATATGGTATATGTATGCTACTGGTAGTCCACTGATGAATATATGAACCTTGTCCTTCTCATCCTTGAGGTAATACACATATCTCAAGAACTCCAATAACCTACTTGTATACTCATCATATGTCATGGAACCCATATGCAGCTCATAAAATTCCTTAGCTTTGGCATCATTGTACCTATCTAATCGATACTTCTTCCAGAATAGCCTCTCGAACTCACTCAAAGTTAGTTCCTCCTCATAAATAACCTTAACATTCTTCACATCCTCCCACCAAATATCTACTTTGCCTTTGAGGCTGAATCTAGCTATTATAGCTTTCATGTTTTCCAAGTAATCATGCAATTTGAAGAACTTCCTCATACCAAGAAATCATGCCTATGCATCTTATGACTTATTCATCTCTACATAAAATGTAGTTGTTTTTTCTTTCTGAAACTCATCCGAAAAATATCCCAAGTCACTCATCCTGTAAGGATGATAATGATGACGATCATAGTTCCTGTCAGAACTAGAACTAGAATAGTATTTGTGTTTGTCACCTCTCTTATATGGAGTTTCCAATATTCTACCATGTCTAATCATTTCATCTATATCTGACCTGTGATCACCATGAGACCTACTACCATATTCCCCGTTAGTCCCATTATTCGATTTGTAATTGATATGAAGTGATCCCTGTCACTGCAACTCTAAAAGACTATGAAGGATTACTGCATTAACTTCTACTTGTTTCTCATGTGCTTGTATGATTTTCTCGTTGTCTGCCTTACAAATTTTTATTTATTCCTTCAATGTTATCAATTTTTTTTCTAAATCAGAAGAGTTTGCAACACCATGCTAATCATATGATTCATAAGGAGAAGATTTGTAGTCTACCATCTTGCTAGTCATCTTTGATTTCTTCCTGCAAGGAATCTCATGTGAGCTTAAACCAAATCACAATAAACCAACGTACCTTAGCATAATTCGAGAGGATATCTCATATGCATGATAAAATAATCAATGTAATACATGTATAGACATAATCATAACATCATATAGACTTATAATACATAGGTATATCAACACATAAAGATCATTCTAAGTAGATCTCAATCATCAATGCATGACAATGTAAAATAGAAACCAATGTACACTTGACAATATGTAAGTGACAAGAATTGAAAAAATGAGAAGAAGTGGAGCAGAGGATTGTTCATCTCAATATTAGGAATTAGTTAAATAGGATTACATTGGGAACATCAACAATAAATGACTGTAGTGTAATTGGACTAAACTGAACTAATTAGAAACTAAATTGGACTCTGGGACTCATGGTTTTGACACCTAACAGGTCGTTGGGATTACATTCTTTAACACTCCCCTTTAATTACAACCACATGAAAATTTCATTCACTTTTTCATCATGCATGTTGTCTTCAACGTTCATATCTACAGCTTCTGTGTAGAACTCAACTAGACATGGTGTTGCAAGCCATGTTGCAATAAACTTTAGCTTTTCTTCATAATCAATCTGTGTAGCTGCCCACTGAAAATCAATGTTAGAATTAAAAATATTTTTAGAACGACATTGGTTTTGGTCTTTTTTCTCTGCAATGAGAGCTTTCTCTAGTTGTGTTTCCTTATCTGCTTCTTCCTCTCTCTTTGTTTGTGCTTTCTCTTTGCAGACAACTTTCTTTTCTTCTGTCTCTGCTGCTTTCTCTGTTTCTTCCTTCTTCTCTGCAATGAGAGATTTCTGTTGTTGTGATTCCTTTGTTGTCTTTGTCTCTTTCTCTATTTCTTCTTTCCCTTTGCAAACTTCTTTCTTTGCTTCTGTATTTTCTTCTTTCTTCTGCTCCATTTCTGTCTCTGTCATTTCTTTAATAACCTGTGTTACTGCAAACAGGTTGTCTCCCACTAACTACAATGGGGTTATCTCACCAAATAACATCATGTCAATATCATTTTTTTGTTTCATCATCGGCAACCAGTCATCATTAGCCAAAAATTCATTATCAAAGTTTATATCAAGAATATTAGTCTCTGGATTTACAATATCATCAGTAAGCTCAGTTGTTGGAATCGCCATATCATCATCAGCATGATGTGTTGCTAGAATCATCACATATTCGTCAACAAGCTCTGTGGCTGGATTCATCATATCTTCGTCAGCAAGCCATGTTGTTGGTATCATCAGATCTTCGTCAGCAAGCTCCATTGCTGGAATCATCAAATCATCGTCCAAGTATAGCTATGTACAAGGGGTTCACAAGAATCTTCATGCTCTCTCTCTGCTACTTCTGACTCTTCATGTCGTTGTAGATCTGCTGCTATAGATCCACCTTCATCTTCAACTTCAATGCTCCCCCTTTCACTAAAACATCTCTCAAGGGTATCCCATGCCTCCTTGGTTGTCTTCGCATCTAAGATTAGAGATAGAATGCTATCATCGGTAGATTCTTTTATGCATCTTAATGCATAGGTGTCTTTTTGCCTTCTTATTTCCAGATCTAAAAATATATCGAACATTTTTTTTTTTTTTGTACCCTCTTAGCTTTTCCCATGACCTTGTTGTTTGGTTTCCACAAACAGATGAATCTAGATATTCATCAAATACCTTTCTTCTTAAAAATTCTCTTTTACAAGGCTTTCACACTCACAATTTTAAGTTTTTTTTTTTTTAAACTCCAAAAAATATTTCCTTCACATGCCATAAAATCCTTTCACACAAGCTCTTTCGTAACCTCTTTACAGAAACATTGAAAAATTTCATTTTTTTTTTTTTTTTTTATAAAAAAACTTGAGTAAAAAACTTTCTTTAAAGGGATTTCTCTTTTTTAAATTACTTGAAGTGTAAAAAACACTTACATGGCCATCGTGCTTTCTCCTTTTTTGTATCACGTAGAGCTTGAAAAAAATGGCATTAAACAGAAATTTCTTCGAATCATGCACATGCGAATCATGCACATCCATTCATGCCATTTATTCTTTTTAAAACCCTTGAATACATTGACCAGCGTAACAAAAATACCTTAACGTAGGTGATTCAACTCTGCGCCTACATGTAGCTTAATGCTGGTGATCCACGTCAGTCCCGCGTTACCTGCAATGCGTGTAAATAACCAATGTTTAACGCGAATGTTATCTTTGGCTCCCGCATTATAACACGGAGCTTCTGAACAAGAAGTGCGTTAAGACTAACGTCGAGCTTCTGAACAGGTAGTGTGTTATTGCAGCAAAAAAAGAAAAAATTCGGGCTTTCTTCTATTTGTTTTGTTGGCGCTTTCACTGGCTTCGCTTGGTTTTTTTTCTTGTACTGCTACTTCAGATGTGGCGTCTTCAAATTTCCTCAAACTTCTACTGCTTTGTCAAAGGGTATTATGTAGGCTCGCCTCTCCTCACTACTGCTCCAACTTGGCTCTGTTTCTACTCTCTGGGGAGGCTTATGCAAGCTAGCTCTGATACCATAACAAGAATTGAAAAAATGAAAAGAATTGGAGTAGAGGATTTCTCATCTCAATATTACAAATTATTTAAATAGGATTACATTGGGAACATCAACAATAAATGACTGTAGTGTAGCTGGACTAAAATAGACTAATTAGAAACTGAACTGGACACTTGGACTCACGGTTCCGACACCTAGCAGGTGGTTGGGATTACATTATTTAACAGTAAGCACCTAACATGTATAAATATTTCTACGCTCATGACAACACATTTGACAACAACACCATAAAATCTCTCGTGGTGACATCACTTCCGGCATGAACAACACCAAGATGATGCAACAAGTACATATACGAAAAGTATGAGAAACACATATGCAACCAAAAGAAATGCATAATGACAATGATATTGACAACATCAAACTTTTCCAAAATGGAGCACAACCACAATCTAATACCACCTATAATGGAACACCTCCCCTCACATATACACAAGTAACCAGCCAACTGGGGTAAACATGACATGAGGGGTTTTTATGACCAGTCTCAACCTCCTAGATGACCTTAAGGAAATGGAGCCAAAAAATAAACCTTACTGACTTCCATTAGGTGCCACAAGACCCTCCAAGAGTAACCCAATCCCTTGGGGTGTCGATCCCCTAAGCCAACATGCCTTTTCACTGATTTTTATCCCCGCTCTCTCCATTGCCAAGGAATTACTATGATTAGACCTCCCAGTCACATGCATCAGCATGTGCGAGTGTGATCAAGGACTAAATTGCCCAGTGTTGTGTCAGTGACTACAAATTTCAAGGCTAGATTTTTAGGGTTGGGGCTAGGCCTCTACCCTGAAATGCATGTAACTTTTAGAAACCATAAATTACACCAGGAGAATGTTTGTAAACTAGAAATTGACTCGAGGACTAGGCTTGACCATCCCCAACCGAGACTGACATTTTGTCAAACACTTGGAAGCAATGAAATCTACTGGTCCTGAATGCAAGAATGGACACAAAGGAATGAAAATTCATATGAAACTTATCAGGAAGGATCAACACCCTCTCCCATTAGCTGTCTTATCATTAATTAGGTATTGCATTCATTTTTTTTTTAGTTACAAGTAAAAACATGAAATAAACCATGTTTATAACCAATCACATAACCATGCTTATAACCAAAATTTAACCACATAAATAACCATAAGGTAATAACCCTTACAACCACATAAATACAAGTACAAAAGCAAGATAACCTTTATTTCATTAAACGTAGGCAAGAACAAACTAGGTTCGAGACTTCCACCTACCACGAGACCATAGACATGGCTGAACCAAATATTTCTTTCGTCCAATCACCCCCGTTCCATATTATAAGCATAAATGTGGGATATCATGGATAAACCAATCCAAAAAAAACCAAGGGAATCTAGAGGTTAAACCACCTCCACCGTCACCATACCGTGATCTCATCTAAACCGGCACCGAGATCACAAAACTGAACCGAGCTTAGAATTCCTCCGGATCTCATCACCATCCTTGAGGATTTTTCCATCTCCTTGTCTCTATTGTTTACCACAAACCAAACTAGATCATTAGGTCCTTACCAAGACATCACCCTACATATTTACTATGTATCCAACCAAAACCGGTCAAGGGATTCCTAGGCCTTTGGGAATGAACCTGAGACAACCTCTAGCTTGGATTTTGAAACCATATAGAAATTCCAAAGCTCAAAACCTAGAATACCCCTATCACACCATGGATATATAGAAAAAGGCAAGGAAATGATGAAATCCATCGTTAAAACCCATCAAATCCATGGCACTAACAACAAAAAAGAAAAATACCAACATGCACATACCATGCATGTCAAAACCAACTACGATAGCATACATCCAGTGTGTTACATGAAAGTATTCCTTCTAAATCTGCTTAATCATGCTCTTCCTTGCTTGAAATTATCTTTCCTTTTCTTTCCTTGTCCTTCCTTTGTTTGTTTTTCCCTTTCTTGATCCAATGCTAAAATGCTCCAAGAAACCTTTAAGTGTCCAAGAGTGTGAGAGACAAAGAATAGAGAGAGAGAGAGAGAGAGAGAGATCCAAAATTGAATTGAAAAAAGGTACCAACTAATTGTCATAAGCCTTTTTATCAATGAGGACTCTATTTTATTCATTTTCCATTATTTTCCTTCAATTTCCTCCATACTTGAAACCTGTGACCTTTCAACTTCATTTTATCCTAATTTCCTTTATTTTCATAAATAAATGTGCCAAAAATACTTTTTTCCTTTTTAATGGATAAGCCATTTCCTTTTTCCAATTTCCCCTTAGCCATAAACACATTAAGTGATGCCCACTAGGATATCCTTACCCAAAATTCAACTTGGAATAAGTGTCCCTTAATCGTGATATGCATTTTCCTTTATTAACTTGATTACATGAACTTTTAACTCGAGTATATTACAAAAAAATTGTATGTGTTTCCATTTCTTTGGGTCCTATGGGTTTGGTGGAAAACCTCCAACTATGACTCCTCGTGCGATATTATTAAGATAACAACTCTCTCATTTCTATTCTGGGTGAAAATTTCTTTTTCATTCCTTGGTCAGTGGGGGTGTTGGTTGGAGAAGTGGCTGGTATTGGGTGTAGGTCACTTGGGTCTAGGTAGACTATTGCATTGGTATTTTGGGTGGTGGTGCTTTCTTTACCTGTGTAAGATGGTTGGTGCTTTGACTAGTGGTGCCAAGGTAGATTCTTTTCATTCTTTCTCCTGTAGGGATGCTAGGTTTAGAATTGGTTGGTATTCGGTGTAGGTGTCTTGGGCATGGGTAGATTCTTACGTTGGTATTTTGGGTGGTGGTGCTTTTTTTCCTTGTGTGATATGGTTGGTGATTTTTATAGCGGTTCTAAGGTTTTTGGTGGCAGTGATTGTTCTTGGGCTAAAGCTCTAGCGCATGCTTTATTTTGGTTCTCTATGGTTGACATTGCCTGGTTTTTCTTCCTTAGGGCTGTTGGAAGAATAATTTCTTTCATGGAAGCCCAATGACTCTGGCATCAATCGGGTTTATGAGATAATAGGAATTTTTACTTTCCTGTATTTAGCTGGGAGGTTTTCCTTTGGACGCTCCAAGTTAGGTGTCGTTTGGTAGTGTTAGCCTTGGTTGGTGATAGATTCATGGTGAATTTAGATAATGGAGACCAGCAGGGCTGGGAAATTTCGCATATTCTGGTTGTGGTGTGTAGTGAAGGGTATTTGGTGGAGGTCAGGTGGCTGGAAGGGTGTTTGGTTTCTGGTGGCATGGTGGAGGGTTTGACTGGGTGGATGTTGGTATCGATTTGGGTTCGTTGCGGGAGTCTGGATTTCAATAGGGCTATCAGGATGAAGCTGGTTCCACTATCCTCAAGAGATCCTCTAATGGCGAATTTGGAATTATCGTAGCTTAGATATGGGGAAACTGAGCTTATTGGAGCCTAGGGTAGTGGTGTTAGAGTGAGTGCTGATAACATTAGTCTTGGTGTGGAATTAATGCGAGGCAAAGCTCATGGAAGTCATGGAGTATATGGTGGGAGAAGATCGTTGGTTGGTCCAGTTGGTGACAGGAGTTGCAGGATCATGTCTAGGGTGACCGTGGAGTAGGTAGTAGGAGTACGGGCACAAGACGTGTACGAGGTCCGAGCTCATGGGGTAGAGTAGTAGGACGAGAAATGTGGGGTCAGTTGGATGTGCAACTGCTGACCGGAACAAGAGAACTTTGGTGCAATAGGAGATGTTCCAATCTATCATGGACACATTGGAATCTCATGACAAGGTTTGGAGGGAATAATATGAGGCATTTATGCCAAAAATGGAGAAAATCCATTAATTTCAATGTCACACTTGAGAACGAATTGTGGTTGTTTGGCATGGCTAGAATATGCTGACAGAAAATATCAAAAAGCTGGAAACTTGGCTTGGTCACTTTGAGCAACATGTCCAGTGTTTATACCGTCCACCCCCTCCTCTACGAATGAGGTCAAACATTCTTGCTTCTATCACTTCTGATGAGTGATTATCGTAACTTGTGCCTTTCTAGTTCTTTTTCTTTTTTTCATGTGTAAGGCATATAAGGCTATGAACCTCTTAGTTGGGTATTTTTCTTTTTGTGTGTAGCGCGGTAATAGCATTGGTCAACAAACTCAGTCAAGATGAGGCCACATACATTTTTAAATCTCTAGACATTCCTTTTCAGTAATGAAAAAACTTTGACTTACAAAATAATAATAATCATAAAATGTAATCATTAAAATTGTATAATATTAAGAGAGTCTCGATCTTTCATATTTTGCAATTAGCTTCTACCTTCAACATCTCCTTAAAATTTACACCTATAATAAAATAAAAAGATATTGTGTGAATGTTATTGATACACATGTAAAACTAAACTTTATATAAATATAAATATAAATACGAGCATAGATCCATCTTAAGTGTGGATCTAACATGAGCCGAGAGGGATACAAACTTATTTAGATTGAAAAATACATGTAATCTTTCATTGTTTAAATTATTTTTTTCATTGCTTAACTATTTTATTACTATTAATATATTTAAGTATATGTCAATATTAATTATTATTAAGATATTTTATGATAACCCACTTCTAATATTTTATTATATATAACATTAAATTATTTTTCTATATACAAATATATTTAGTTAACATAGATGTTCAAATAGTTTACTTAAATCTACTGTTTAAATAAGGTTTAAACATGTTACTAGCATTTATTTTACTCCTAATTACTTTACAACATATTCATTTTTTTTAACATTATTTTTCTATTTAGAGCATAATTTTTTTTTTTTAAAAGGTCAGTGTCAACTAGACTAATAGACTTACACAACATCACACATTTTTTTTACTTCTAATTATTTTAGAGCGTATTCATTTTTTTAATTATAGTAGATATCATTTTTCTATTTAAAACATAATTTATTTTTACTTTACAGAGCATGTGTTACACATCCCTTCATATTAGGTTGAAGAATAAGCCTCTTAGATCAATAAATATATTTTGATATAAAAAAAATAGCTGAAATATTATTGTCATATAAGTACTCCAAAGATGTTGGTGTCGTTGGATAAAACATTAAATAATATAATAATTTAAGGATAGAAAAAGTTTAAATGGAAAGTAAAATTGAAATCGGAAGGCCTTGGCATTATGTTGAACTTTGAACATTCTTCGGTTAAAAATGATGATAGAAAGTAATTCAGGAAAACGTATTTGAATGATGCATGACGTAAGTGGACCTAAATAATACATGAATATGTAGTATTGAAAGACCAGACTAAATATAAAGACTTCACGGGATTTTCGACTAAAGTTCCAAGTTTATTTTAATATTAGGAAATAAATCATATATGAATGAGTATTTGTAAGAAAAATATCTAGCCTGCCATAAAACTGTAAGGTTTAAAAGTTATTTATAAGAAAATCAAGAATATTGAAGAATTAAAAATATTCTATGGTGATATATTAATCAAATTTATAGGAGTAATGGAAGCTTATTATGGTTAGAAGATAAGAATTACAATTAAAAAAATAATAATGTTAAGTAAGTTTAAAAGTTTTTATAAGAAAAATGTAGGAAAAAATAAAGAAAAATAATGAGAAAGGATCTATCTAATTAGGATTATTTATGTATTCATGTACAACCTCACATAAGGAGATAAAAGGAGAGGGATAAAACTCCCCTCGAAAAGAAAGTGCATGAAAAGAAGAAAGAAAGAAAATGAGGTGTAGGGAGCGTGAAGAATGCCAGGTTCTCGAATCCCTTATTGAAATATTCCAACCATTATAAGTGTGTAGCATTTTCATGCAGCATGATGATTGTTTCTCAGCAAAAACTTTAAATGTTTTGAATGTTGCAAAGACTTCACCTTTGTACTTGAGGGAGTACATGCAAGAGCTCCCTGATAAATCATCAATAAAAGTTAGTGCATACTTGGCCCTTGAAAAAGAAGTAGTTGAAAAGTCATTACATTATTGTGCACCAACTCAAGAAATGTTGTTTCCCTTAAATATTTCTCTTCAGGAAAAATTCTCAGTATTGTTTTCCTAGAGTTTAACTTGCACACATCCCATCTAGACAAGAAAATCTTGGAAGACATAAAACAAAATTTTGAGTGAACATATATTGAAAATATCTGCAATTTATATGGCCAAATCCTTCATGCCAAATCCTACTCAAAAAATCAAAATGAGCTATAAAATAAACTGACAAAGACTAAAGTCTAACAAATTTATATAATTTGGAGGCATGATCAACCTATCAAATAGAAACAACAATTGTTGTGTCATGCAGTTCTCTAATAACCACTTTATTCAGAGAAAAATCTAGTGTTTTCCCATCACTAGAATGCCAGAGATGGATAATAAATTTGCAAATATCTTAGGAACTAGGAGCACATTGTTAATGCACCCATTGGTTAAGTGCACAGTACCTGACCCCCCAAAATTAAGTTTAGTAGAGTCATCAACCCCAATTTATGAAATGTTATTATGGGATGTAGAAGTAAGTAAATCTTGAAAATGAGTCATATGATGTGATGCCTATGAATCAAGTATCTAGTGATATGTAAACATACCTAGGATTTGGTCCTTTAAAGCGCATCCTTTGTATGTTGACATATAGTGTTTGTTCATGGCATCATCTAAGATTTAAAACATTTCCCAATATTTTGGTTCAATATGCCTACATTTGGCACAAAAGGTACATGTTTGATATGCTTTTTTCTTTGTCTTGTTCCTGATATGAAAGGAGTGTATTAGTTTTGTTGTGCTAAGTATCCTTTCAGTAATATAAACATGTACAAGTTTTCTCCATAATTTTTCTTAAGAAATGAGTGCTTTAACCATGAAACAGAGATGAATTATTGAACTTTAACCATGAAAATAAGACTTAAAAATACTGAACAATAATGTATAAAAAAGAAAAAAAATCACACATAAGTTTTACACAGTAGGTATGATGAATCAGTTCACCCCTCCTGGACTACATCTGCTGGCCCAGCTCCCAATGGCATGTCCCTCTTTGTCATTATGCCCAAAATCATAAATTACATGTGTTTACAGGCCTCTAATGGTTGTTTTCTCTACACGAATGGCTCTAGAATGCTCAAATTAGTCTAGGTAGACTCTTGTTTCACCAAAATTGTTCGAAAATTGACCTCCCAATGCATTTTTCCCGATGACAGCTAGAAAAACTCCACTAAATGTGCAGACATGCACTTAACTGCAGTTACATTTAGTGGAAACCCTAAAAATTACGAGCGCGCTATTGTTCCCACCACATAAACCACATGCATTAATGTGAAATGGTTAGGCGGAGTGGTCACAAAATGATCCTCCATCGAAAACCACGTGGTTGAGGGCTTTTACAAACTATGCATTAAGGTGGGCAGAACACAGACTTTGTATTTCCGCAAACCACGACATTAAAAGCCATTACAGCTGTGCCAGAGTTAATGTTAAATCCAACTCTCGGTTAAGCCACCCAAACAAAACTGTTAGCTACAACTATAATGGTTACCGTGACATGTCAACGATATCACGTCGCTGTAGTTAAGGTTTAATTGCTGCCGGTTTATTAACATGTGATGTTGCCCAAGTATGCCATATGAACAAGCCTTGGTCCGCTAGCGGGTTGGGACCGCTGGTGGTCCGTCCCCCCATACATAAAACTTTCAAACCATAAAATGGAGCGGCATTAATATATTGTTAAGTCACATGCAGTAGATTGAATTGTTGAAGGTATTTGCGGGCGGATAGGACGTCGTAGGGTTGACCTGCCCACCCAACTCCATAAAAAAATTATTGAACCCTCCTGAGGACACGTGGTGGCCTCCAAGCTTGCGACATGTTGCTCATTCATTGGCCCAATCACAAAACCATCAACAATCCAAAACCATCTCGTACCACCATCGACGGCCTAGATCATGCCACATGACATGATCTGGTTGGATGAGAAAAATGGAATGTTCTCGGAATATCCCTGCTGACTGGGCATCCAGTCACAAAATATTTTATGTTTGGGAAAACAGCCGGAACGCGATATATTCCTCATATGACATTAGTTTTTCAAACCATTCACGGCGCCAGAATCGCAATGACGAGACCTTTCCAGCGCTTAGGTTTAGACCTGTTTCGAGCACTTTCAGTTTTGAGCATAACACATGATCTCCTTATCACACCTCCCCATTGGGAAGATTTTGGACCCCAAAAGAGTTTAATCACTTGTTCAGAATATGAGGGTACAACTCCCTAACCTTTTCCACTTCCATCCATATTTCATTACTTGGTTTGATGCCCTTGAGGCCAATTCGAAGATAATTGACACTTCCCCTTTTAGAAGTGTGTGTCCTCCTGTCAAGGATGGAATCCTCCTTGAGCTCGTCAATAAATTATAGCGAGAAATATTCTATTGATGGCAGTTGAATATCACTCCCTTGATCATCAATCAAAGGAGGCTTATACAAACGTAAATTCTCCACATTGACAACATAATACATTTGCATATATGAAGGCGAGTCAAGTTGAAATGCATTATTACCAACTTGTTTAACAATCTTGAATGGACCATAACGAATAGAATTGAGCTTTTTAACTTCTCCTTGCATTCGTTATTTGCTTATGTGCAACCATACTTCATCTCCTTCTTGAAACTTGTGATCAACTCTATGTTTGTCATGCCTCTTCTTGTACTTTCTTTGACTGTTCTCAAGCTTTTCTTGAACTTGTTGATGAATAATCTAAATTTTCTCGATGACATTTCAAGCCTTGTCAATATCACTTCGCCCATTAATTGCAACATCCTTCTCATAGATGAAGTCTAATGGCGATTTCGACAAATACCCAAAGCAGGCTTCAAAAGGTGAAGTATTTGTAGAATAGTTCTTTGCCTGGTTGTAAGTGTGCTGAATGTAATGTAGTTGTTCATCCAAAAACTTGGGATGTTTGTTGTAATATCCTCTCAATAGGTGCACAACAGTTCTGTTCACCACCTTGGTTTGGCCATCATTTTGTGGATGAAAAGCAGTATTATTTTTCAAATTTCTGTCCATCATCTTCTTAATATTGGACCAAAAATTCCCAATGAACTTGGAATCCCTATCACTAACAATAGAAGTTGGCAAACCAAAATGAACCCATACATGTTGAAAATAAAGTGCAGCAGTTTGTTCAGCAATAATGGTTTTCTTACATGCCATTAATATACACATTTTATTGAATCTATCCACAACTACATAAAGATAATCATGTTGTTTTCTTGACATAGGTAGACCTCCAAAAAATTTCATGGAGACACTCTCCCATGGCCTTGATGGTACCGGGAGTGGCGTATACAACCCAAGCTTCCTATTGCTAGGCTTTCTTGTTGCACACATAGATCATCCTCTTATAAAATGTGACACACTATCTATCATACGAGGCCAATAAAAATACCTCTGTAGATGCACCACTTTTTTTCTTGCCCCAAAGTGTCGAGCAATAAGAGACGAATGAGCCTCTCTCATGACGCTAAGTCTCTCTCCTTGTAGTATACACAACTTTTCCAAATGAAACAACAAACTTGTATGCATGTGATAATCATTTTCGTCAACTTGATTCCCTTTACTCAAACTAGCATACACATCTTTAAAATCAACATCAAATGCATACTGTTCTATGTAATTCTCATGTACAATAGAGTCATTTTTAAAAAGTATAAGCACTTATAATTGGCCTTGAAAGCATATCAAAAACTTTATTGAAAATACATTTCTTGTACCTTATAACCAAGTGAAACTGTTGAAGAAATCCCATCCACCTGAAATGTCGTGATTGTTGCAATTTTGTTCGTGACTGCAAGTACTATAATGGTTGATGATCGGTATGAATAATCGTCTCTTTACCCATCAAGTAGTGTTTCCACTTCTTGACGCTTTGTACCAATGCATACATCTCTTTTTCATATGTTGGATAATTAATTTCAACACCATTGAATGTTTTAGAATGAAAAGCGATAGGCTTATCATGCTGCAAAAGTACTACACCCATGGCATAATCACTAGCATCGATTTTTATCTCGAATGGTTGTCTCAAATCCGGTAATGCAAGGACCAGAGCTGAACTAATCTTGTCTTTTAAAGCTTCAAAATATTTCTGCTATTTGCCTCCCCATTGGAAGCCTTCCTTCACACTTGTCACTACATGCATAGGAGCTGCTATGGTATAAAAGTTAGCAATAAAATTTATCCAATATTGAGCCGCACCTAAGAAACTTCTTACCTTAGTTATTGATTTGGGATTTGTCCAATTCACAATGGCTTCCACTTTAGAAGGATCAATTCTCAATGCACCTCCTCCTACAATGTGTCCCAAATAAACTAGAAAAGTCTTTCAAAATTCGCACTTAGACATATTAAGAAATAATTGCTCTTTCTTCAAAACATCAAGTACCCTCTTTACATGCAAGACATGCTCTTATCCTGTTTTGCTGAAAATGAGTATATAATCTAAATACACAATCACAAAGTCATCAAGAAATGGACGCAAAACATTATCCATAATACAAATGAAAGTCATCGGTGCATTACACAAACCAAACAGCATAACCAACCACTCAAAGGGTCCTTGTTTGGTTTTGATTGCAGTCTTCCATATGTCACTTTCTGCAATTCTTACTTAATCATATCCAGTTTGTAAATATAATTTAGTGAAATAATTTACTTCTTTAAGCTGATCTAGAAAATCATATATCCTTGGGAGTGGTTATCGATTCTTTACCATTATCTTGTTCAAATCTCTGAAGTCGATACACATGCGCCAAGTCCCATATTTCTTTGGAATAAGGACTATGGGTGAACCGCATGGCGAAGTGTTTGGCCTTATGAGTACCTTTTCCAACAAGTATTTGATTTTTCTCTTTATTTCATAATTCTCCATTATCGACATTTGATACATCCTGATGTTTGGAAGAGGATAATCTTATTGAAACTGAATATCATGTTGAATCTCCCTTTTAGGAGGCAATCCTGTTGGCTCCTCAAACATCTCATGATGTGCATCAAATACATCATATAAATTTGATTTCAACTTAGGATCACAATCTTCAAATGACTCATGATTAACATCAACTTTAGGTTTAATCATTAGAAGCACAAAATTATTACTTTAATTCACCAGCCTTTTTACCTGACCAACATTTACCATTGCAATATTTGTCTTCTTGTGATGTTCTATAACAATGTACTCCTTGCCATTTTTGAATAAATGGTATTTTTTCTCATGGAGATGGAAGATATATTTCTTGTCATACAAATAATGATTTCCCAACACAACACCTGTAATATCAAGTGGAACCACATCTAATTCAACTGTGTCAACAAAATGTACAATTATTGCAAAGAACAATATACACTTCTTTGAAACCTGTAAATTTGCATCCTTACAAATCCACCCAAGTAGATATGGTTTTGGATGTGGAATGGTCTCAAGATTAAGTTTCTTGACCAAGTCTTCAGAAATTAAGTTCGCTTGTGACCCAGTTCCAAACAATGTGCCAATATTGGTATTTTTGGATATGACCCTCACATTAAATAGTTCAATTCTCTCTTCTTCATTTGGAGCTTCTATGTGATAGTTTGAAGTACTAGTACTGGGTTTTGTTTCAATTTCTTTCCCCTTCATGTTATTCAATCCCATGGTTGTAATTTTAGTTTCATCACTTGAATCCTCTCCTAAGTCATGTTGAGTTGTAGCTACAGTTTTCTGCTTCCCTTTTTTTTTGTTAAACTTGTGTCTCTTTTCAGGATGTAATTTCCAAAAAAATATCTCTTCATGGCCATCTCTTGAACAATGTTTACAAAAAAAATTCTCTCCGTGACAAATGCATTCTTTTTGCCTTTTCCTTTTGAGGTATTCTCTTAGTTTTTCCCCTTAAAAGGTTTGTTTCTACCCTCTTGAAAACTATTTTCCCCCTTGATTCTAGATATGTGGCTTGAACACATACCTCATCTAGACTTGTAGGATTAAACATGAGGATAGTATGTCCAAGGTAGCTATGTAAGCCCCCTATCTACTTGAGAAAAGTATCTTGACTCTACAAATCTACCCCTAATAAGAGAGATCTTCTCCTAAATTCTTGGGTGTCGTCTTGTACATTTTGTCCTTTCAATCATCTAAAATTTTTCCAGTTCATTATGGCTTTCTGCGTATGAGCTAATGGCTAAAACTATTGTTTTATTATAGTAATTAGATTAGTCCATGATAGAATAATCTTACCATGCTTTTTTATCTCCTCCTTTGTCTTGGCTTCCCACCAAACAAGATTCACTTTCCATCCTCAACGAAGCAAGTTGGATTTTGGTGTCATCATCATGAAGGTTCTGAATTCTCAAATAAACCTCCAATTTCCTAATCCAATTATCAAGATTTTCTGCATTGACTTCACCATTAAACATTTGCAATTCAAACATAACATCAATTTTTATAAAAGGACTTTTACCAATGTTCTTTGACTTAGATGGTTGATGTACTGAAGATCAAGTAGAGGATGATGAGGATGAAGATGAGGGTGATGATGGTGACTTCCACTGCCTCCATTTCCTCCATTTCCCTTCTTTGATTTGTATTAATCTTTCTGACCTCCCGATGATCCCTGGCCTTCCTTGTGAAGTTTGGATCCTTCTCCTTCTATTCTTTCATTCCTTTCTTGATAAAGGACTCTCACTATTTCAGTCATGTCAAGGAATGCTTTCCTGAACACTCTTTCTTATTCTTTGGGATCGAGCTCTTCATGGGTTTCTTCTTCTCCTAGAAGCATGCTTGATGTTGCTTCTGCTTCTCTTGGAGGTGAACTAGGTGGTGGAGGATGTGGCAATATTTCCCTCCTTTTCTATGGCTCACTTTGAGAACCTCTTTCTTCCACCAATTTTCCTTTTCCTCTCTTAAGCTTGAGCCTAGTAAGCATGAAAACCCTTGCAAACAATTAACAAATCTTTTCACATAAAAAAAACCAGAGATTAAACTCTAGCTCTGATACCAACTTGATATGAAAGGAGTGTATTAGTTCTACTCTTCTAAGTATCATTTCAGTAATATAAACATGTACAACTTGTCTCCATAGGTTTTCTTACGAAATTAGTGTTTTTACCATGAAACATAGATGAATTAATGAACATTAAGCATGAAAATAAGCCTTAAAAACACTAAAAAACAGTGTATAATAGACAAAAAAAATCACACATAAGTTTTACATAGTAGGCATGATGAAGCAGTTCACCCCTCTTGGGCTACATCTGCTGGTCCAGCTCCCAATGGCATGTCCCTCTTTGTAATTATGCTCAAAATTGTAAATTACCTGTGTTTACATGCCTCTAATGGCTATATTCTCTACACCAATAGCTCAAGAATACTCAAATTAGTCTAGGTGGACTCTTATTTCACAAAAACTGGTCGAAAATTGACCTCCCAATGCATTTTTCCCAATGACAGTTAGAAATACTCCACTAAATGTTGAGACATGCACTTAACTACATTACATTTAGTGGAAACCCTAAATAATAGGGGCATGCTATTGTTCCAGCTACATAAACCGCATTCATTAACGTGAAATGGTTAGGCGGAGTGGTCACAAGCTGATCCTCCACCGAAAACCATGCGATTGAGGGCTTTTACAAACTATGCCTTAAGGTGGGTAGAACCCCGACTTTGTAGTTCCTCAAACCATGGCATTAAAAACCATTACAACTGTGCCCATGTGATAGCATGAATTCCCGCCAGAATTAAATATAAATCCAACTACTGGTTAAGCTGCCCAAACGAAACCGTTAGCTACAACTATAATGGTTACCATGACATGTGAATGTTATCACGTCACCGGAGTTAAGGTTTAATTGCCACCACTTTATTAACATGTTATGTTGTCGTTTTAAATATGCCATGTGAACAAGCCTTGGGCCACCAGCAGTCCCTCCCCCCATACATAAAACATTCAAACCATAAAATGAAGGGACATTCATATATTGTTAAGTCACATGGAGTAGATGGAATGGTTGAAGGTCTTTGCAGGAAGACAAGAGGTCATGGGGTCGACCCCCACCAAATCCATAAAATTTTTACTGAACCCTCCTGAGGACACGTGGTGGCCTCCCGGCTTGCCATGTGTTGCTCATCCGTTGGTCCAGTTAAAAAACAATCAACGGTCCAAAACCATCTCGTACCACCATCAACGGCGCAGATCATGCCACATGGCATGATTTGGTTGGCTGAGAAAAATGGAATATTCCCATAATATTCTTGCTAACTGTACCTACATGCTGACTAGGCATCCAGTCAAAAAAATTTTGTTCATTGGGAAAATGGACAGAACACGATATGTTCCTCATACGAAATTGGTTTTTCAAATCGTTTGCGGCACCAGAATCACAAAGACAAGACAATTCTATTCGCTCAAGTTCAGACCTGTTTTGAGCACTTTCAATTTTGGGCATAACACATGATATCCTGATACGTTTCCATTATTTCTTGTTTTGGAGGAGGATCCATCGTTCTTGGAAGTTTGAGGTGGAGACTTAGTATTCTACTAAGGTTAAGAGGTAGACTCATGGGTTTGAGCATAGTTTTTCATTCTTCGATATGTCCTCCTTTTGAGTAATGAGCCACCAAATACTATTTGAAGAGTTAGAGAGAAAATATAGATGCTTGGGCTTAGATTTTTCTTGTATGAGGTGATCATAGAATGTCTCAAACCTAGGAATTCTGAATGAGTCACCAAGTTTGTCCATTATTTCATAGGGAAGACGAGTTAAAATGAAGAATACCCTTATGTTTTGACAAGATAAAAATAATTACATTGTGCTTCATTTTTCTCATGTCCACATGCTTTTAATTGCGACAAAAATGACCTGAATTATGAAAGATACTCCCTAGTAAAGGAATGCTCATGAGGTACGAGGGTTGATAATCTAGTTTCCAATTATAAAAGATTAAATTCATTAACAATTCAAAATACAAATACCGACTTATTCAAAAAAAATTGGAGTGGTGGATTCTTCAAGATTAAATAGTAGGTTCTGTGAAACATGCAACCCGATCAACCCCATAGATTCATCTTGATTATTCCTATAAGCAATCCTTTCAACTTCTTCTGTAAAAAGAGTATTGGTTCTCACTTAACATTTTCCACAGTCCCTTGGATTTTAACAACTATTGTATTTTACTTTTATAGGTATGATAATTATACAAAGTAAATACATCTATCATCCTTAAATTTGCAATAATATCAAAACCTTTTTTTTAACAACTACAATTTTACACTCTACGTAGAAAAAACTCGCTTAATTTTTTTTTCCAAAATATTTAGCTCCAAAAGAAAAATCTCTTCTACCCTAGTAAAAAAAATTATTCTTCCAATAAACATTTGATCCCCACCAAAAAAAAACTATGCGCTTCAAATTTCCTTTCTCCTTTTTAAGAAAAGTTAGTTTAGGAAATTTGAACAATTAACAAAAACTAGTAAAATTTTACCAATTCTGATGACCAACATGAAGTTTGTAGCAAGACCTTGTATGGCCCTCAATATTGAAATAATAATGGTGTAGCCTCCAATGGTCTCAATTTTAATTACAAACCTGATGTTCATACACGTCGTCCCAAAGGTGACATTGAGAGGGCGGGGGTGGGGTTAATCAACGTGAGATGAATTTCACAATTTCATAATCGTTTTTTAATCGCAGAACCATATATCCAAAGAGAAATGAACCATAAACATTATTTCATCAATTATAAAAATGCATAATCATACAAGTAATAGAACAAAAAGACACTAATCAACATAAGAAGTCATCACACCAAACGTTTTAGTTGGAAACCCATATAGGAGAAAACCACCAATATTCTTCAACTTTATTCTCAATTGATTTACATCAATTTGTAGAATCTAACTTACAAGTATTTTAAAGAAAATCCCCTCTATAGAAAGAGCCCATATCTCTAGCCCTAGAGTGGGTCTAGCAACACAAGAGACTAACTAATGAACCACTTCCTAGTTTGTATTCAAAATGGAAGAAGAAGAAGAAGGACCTACCTCTTCCTGATGCTATCTTCTAATCCTTTGGTGAAGACCTTGATTCTACAATCCTTTACGCTCACTCCTATATAATTGTGGAATTTGAATACCTGTAATAAATCAAGATACAATAATAAAAAAAAACATGAAAATATACATAACATACATCAAATACAAACTACCTAATAGATCAAGGAGTAATAGGCTACTTGCATTATTATCTAGACAAATATAGAAAGTGAAACATCAGTTGTATTATTAATTATAGAAAATATGAAGCATACAACCATGGCCTTCATGTTGGATACCTCCCTTTGGTGATGTCCAAGTCCAAACCAAGGCTCTTCAAGCATTATTTCTCCCAAGTGAAAATTCAGGAATAATCACAGTATATGGATGCAAAGGATTAATGATCTGGGAAGACAAGCCAATAGTGGAAGGATGGGATTCAATTTATAGTTATGGAGAGGGATTTAGGGATTCATAAAATAAGTAAGAAGGCCCACTTATCAAGGTAGAATTCCCTAATGATAAGATCAAGAGCTCAGAATGAGAAAGCTCGAGAATATTTACATTGAACCATATCCAGCTCACCGTTATGGAAGATTCTAGTGCATGAAGCTTCTTCTCCATTTGAGTAAACACTGCCAGAAGAGGTTTAGTATGATTTTTCCTATCAAAATCATGTTGGCAGCACTAGGTCAAAGTGTTGCAACATGCCATCAACACGAGCATGCACCTAGCAAAGAACACTAACCCATAAATTTAGGTTTTAAGCTAAGCTTCTTTAAAAAATGTTCAATGAAACTTTATATATATCTTTAAGGGATATATTGATGTATTCACCATGATGGATATACTACATAATTTTCATATTATGTCACTTCAAGATCAGGGACGAGAAGTGAGCAGGGTGACAAGTTACTGTGTAGCAAATGCCCCATAAAGCATGAAGGCAGATCATGGAGTGATGGGTGAAATGTTTTACGAACCAAGGAAAGGACTCATAATACCGCCAAGAGAATTTCCAAATAAAGCACAATACAATATGTGACATCTATGATATAAACATGCCTAATAACATATCTCTGAATAGGCATAAAATAACACATGAACCCATGCCCTGGTCACAATCATCCTTCTGAAAGAGAACATGGAAATGGATCCACGGTATGATCACATCCATCTGTATAGAAAGGATCATGTGTACACCCCATTAATACTCAATAAATTGACGTAGACTGGATAATAACAGATGCGATCCAGGGTCTTTGTCTCTCTCTCGATTTACCTACTGTACGAATATAACCATGTGAATATATGTAATGGTGTTGAACATGGTGGAAACCACCTGATTACTAGTCAATAATGTAAATTGTTAAGAGGCACAAGAGAAACTACCAATGATGATGATGACCCTGAAGGTATGAAATCATAATCTAAAAGTGTGAATGAATGAGTTGAAGTCACATAATCATCCAATCGAAGGCCATTGATGTGAACCTATTGTCGAAGGCAAAGAAATTTCCATTAAGGCATGCAAGATCCAAGGTACTGAAAAGGATTCTCTAAATCATATTCCTGGATAATGAGCTGAAGTCGACAGGAAGTGATCCGTCAAAGGAGGGCCATAATCAACATGAAACAAAGGATTTCTCAAGATGATAGGAGTGATTCAGGACTGTTGCAGAGAGGTTAAAATAACCACAGGATGTTTCACTTTTACAACAAGCACTTCTCTTGAACATATCAGCGACATGACTCCAAAGTGTGGTGGCATTTGAAAAAAATGGGATTAGAGGTCATGATGATGGTAGATAATGATAAAATGAGGGGAAAATTGATTTCCCAAATCAAGGAGGGTAAGTGACAAATGAAGGATATCCCCAACCTGACACAAAATGCACGTGAGTGCCATGTTCAAGAGCGCCATGCTGCTTCATGTTGAGATTCAAC
Source organism: Pinus albicaulis (assembly GCA_034641835.2). Lineage (NCBI taxonomy): Eukaryota > Viridiplantae > Streptophyta > Pinopsida > Pinales > Pinaceae > Pinus > Pinus albicaulis. Next base: position 1,808,652,753 of record CM076578.1, read on the forward strand.
AAGAAAATTTCAGCACCCACGCCTAGTTCTTTAAGCACCTACACTAGGGTGGGGCCCACAGTGTTATTTTTCGGTGCATGTCTATTTTAGTTATCCCTTAATTAATATGGACAATAAACTGTAATATATTCTCAATGATGACTTGAAATAGTTAACTGAGAGTGATTAATGGAGTTAGCTAGTGGATTTCGAGTTAGAGGTAGTTGGCGAGGCATGCAGACTAATTCTAGTTGTAATAGAGTTTGAAGTGCAGTGGTGCATTAGTTAATGCAGGTCGTAATCAGTTTGACTTAGTTAAGTGAGTTAAAATCATTTGTCCTAGTTGTAACTGTTAGATAAACTAGTGAGATACCAAGTGAATTAAATATTAACTAATTCACAATAAGTGATCTCACATGCAACTAAGGATTTACTATTATTAGCTACATGCATGTCAGATTTAGTGGAGACCTAGTTGAGATCTAGGTGAAAGGGAAGTTGACTATCATTTGTAGGATTATTTGGTTGCACACATGCAACCAAACACCCATTTGAGTTCCCATGATACTTGTGCAACCATGGAAGGACAAGATTCTTATCTTTTATGGATTTCATTCATCATGGATTGCACAAGAAAGGAAGGTTGTCTAGAGGCTGAGAATTGGCTATGTGTTGGTTAGTTTTGTTCATGATAGTGTGAGATAATTAACTAAGTACTGGAGGGCTCTTGTGAGAAGAGTTTTTTGATGTAATTGTTTCATGATCCATGATGAATATACAATAGAAGATAGTGGGGTTTTAGTTGTAATATTTCATAGATAAATTATCTGTGTTGTGTGTCATTTGATTCTTCTTTAATTCATGTTATTAGAAATTGTGTTTTTTTAACTCTGAAAAATATTTGTATAAGAGATTTAGTATTTAACTTAATTACATTGTTAAATCGGGTGAATCCTATAAATGCATGTTGTATAATTTGTATATGGTATAAGAAAATAGGAAATTGCAGACGTGAAGAAGGAGCTAATTTTGTGACTGGATATAATTCGAATTTGCAGGAAGACTTTCTTGGTGCTACAACTGATTCAAGATCGAAATGGATTTCAATGTATTGAGGTTGGAGTATGTACTCAAGGGAATCTCAAACTATATTTCTTGGAAGGACGGGATGGAGGAAGTACTCAAAGACAATGGCTTGAAGGAATTCATTCATAATGATGCTCCTAAACACGTTGTGACAGATGCTGCAAATATTCATGCATGGAAAAAGAAAGTGGCAAAGGCAAGGAGGATCCTATTGGAGGGAGTACGAGACCACACTGTCTCAAGCCTCCATGGGAAAGCCACACCATATGCAATGTGGAAGGCTTTGACATATCTATTCCAAAGAAACAACGACCATAGGAAATTGGCGCTCAAAGATAAACTCAAGAATATCAAGATGGAAAAGAGTGACACCATTCCAAAATATCGAACAAATTTTGCCCAATTACAGGATGAACTGGGGAGCATTGGAATAATAGTCGCTGATGCTAATTTGGTGATCTTGGCTCTCCTAGGACTTCCCAATATTTTGCACAGTTATGAAGACTCTGTAAATGGAAGGGAAAAATTTCCAGATTGGGAACGAGTGTGGTCGGATTTGGTGTAGGAGGAGTTCAGACGGAACACCAGAGATGGATCTTCATCTAAGAATGAATATGAAGAGGATTATGCTTTGGCTTCCAAGATGAGGAAGGGGAAGGGGAATAAATTCCATTTTAAATTCGAGTCCAATAATGTTAAGAATTAGGACATGTCCAAGGTGAAGTGTTTTCACTGTCACGAGCATGGGCATTTTTCTACTAACTATCCGCAAAAGAAGAAGAGTAAGAAGGCTAGAGGATTTGCAGTTGGTGAGGCTTTTGCCTCAAAATTAGAGCTTGAATTCTCATTGATTTCATGCATGGAGTCAAGTGCATTTGGATCCATGTGGTATTTGGATAGTGGCACTTCCTTTCACATGACGAGACACAAGGAAATTTTTAGTGACTTGGAGGAGAAGGATATCTAGATGCATATTTAAATGGCCGATGACGGGCAATACAATGCTACCAGGATTGGTACCATTACCTTCTAAAGGAAGTGAGGTAAGCCCTTTCAATTAACAGATGTAATTCATGTACTAGGTTTGAAGAAAAATTTAGTCTCATTCGCAACGTTGGAGGATAGATGCTATGAAGTTGTTTTTAGTGAAGGAAAATCCTTCCTGCGACACAAAACAACTAGAAAAGACAAGATGATAGGGATTCGAGTTAAGAGGTAGATGGCTATGCAACAATGATGGGCAAGGAAGATCAAGTGGTGAGCTAGGATTAGGGGGAATTATGGCACATGAGATTGGGCCATCTTCACCATGGAGCCTTGAAAGTCATGCAACAAATTATTACCGGTCTTCCCAGGGGTACACTTGCACAGTCAAACACATGTAAGGGATGTAATATGGGAAAATATGTAAAGTCCACCTTTCATGAGAAGGAGAATTGAGCTTCGGGGATCCTTGAGAGAGTTCACACAGACGTGTGTGGTCCATTCTCTGTTGCTTCGACAACAAAAAATAAGTACTCTGTAATATTAGTTGATGCCTTTTCTCGTAAGTGTTCGATTTTATTCATGTAGAAGAAACATTAGACATTATCTAAGTTCTTGTATTTTAAGGCACTAGTGGAGAAAGAGTCAGGGAAGCAAGTGAAGGCTCATAGGAGTGATAATGGTGGAGAGTAAATTTCTAATTAATTCAAGAACTTCTGCAGAAAAGAAGGAATTCAAAGAGAACTGATAGCGCCTCATAACCCACAACATAATGGGGTCGTGGAAAGAAATAACATAACTATTGTGGGTGCAGAAAGAGATATGTTTCATGATCAAGGCCTACTAATGCATCTGTGGGAGGAAGCATGTAACACTACGGCATTTGTACAAAACCGTTGTCCTCATAGGATACTTGGCATGAGTACACCTGAAGAGGCTTTCATTGGTAAGAAACCTGATGTTTCACACTTTAATATTTTGGCTCATTTGTTTATGTGCATGTGACCAAGGATGCTAGGAATAATTTGGAACCAGCAACTGAGACCGGAATTTTTGTGGGCTACACTGAAACTCCCTATAATTATTTTGTGTATTTTCCAAACAACACAATGCTTGTTGTGCGATGGGATATAAAATTTGATGAGGAGAAATCCATGTGGTTGTCCCTTGAGAGGGAGCTGGACTTACATGCAGAGGAGGAACTTTTGGTTCCCAAGGATGAGTCTCAAGATGTGGATCGACCACATAAGAAGGTTCATGGAGTGGAGCAAAACACTCAGGCAGATCCGTCCATCAGAAATGGCAGAAGGCGCACCACAGAAGCTAATAGTCTGAGACTTGATGCTGCAAGGAATATAGGATCCCCTAATTCATAGCGTAGATAGAGAAAGTCTCCTCACCCATTTAATGGATACATGGCTCTTCTGAGCAAATGTATTGTGACCGAAACATATTCATTTCAGGAAGAAGTGTAGCAACCAACTTGGGTTGATGCAATGGTGGAGGAGTATGACTCCATTTTCAGGAACAGTGAATGCGAGATAGTCCCAAGATTGGTTGAAAAATCAGTGGTTGGATTGATATGGATGTAAAAGATAAAGAAAGCTACTGATGGGAGTGTGGAGAAATAAAAGGCCATATTTGTGGCCTGGGGATTCTCAAAAATCAAGGGGATAGATTACGATGAGACTTTTGCACCTATTGCAAGGTACTCTTCCATAATATCCATCCTTTCACTCTCAGCGTAGATGGGCTGGTGCATTCATCAAATGGATTTAAAAAATGTGTTTCTAAATGGTATCATTGAGGAAGAGGTGTACATAGAGCAACTTGAAGGTTTTGAGATCTTCAACAGTGAGTTGCATGTGTGCAGACTCAAAAGAGAACTACATGGACTTAAGCAAGCACCCCATGCTTGGTGCACTCAGATAGACAACTATTTCACCGGACTTGGCTTCACCAAAAGTGAAGTAGATGCAAACCTGTACTAGATTATGGTTGAGGGTAAGCTATTGATTATTGTTCTTTATGTTGATGATCTAACTTTTACTAGTGATGAGAAACTGATACACTTATGCAATGAGGATCTTGCAAGGGAGTTTGAAATGAAGGACATGGGACTCCTTCATTATTTCCTTGGATTGGAAATATGGAAGTGAGATGGTGAAATTTTTGTGTCTCAAGGAAATTATGCAAAGGAGATACTGGGTAAGTTTAACATGGAGAGATGAAAGCCCATGGATACTCCTCTTCCAGGAAATTGGAGGAAAGAGGATGCTACTTATGGAGAGGTAGTGGATTCTATTGTCTACAACAAGTCAGTTGGTTCAGTGGTGTATCTAGTGAACACCAAACCAGAAATTTGCTATGCATTTAACCAGCTGATTCAAGCTATGGTTAAGCCTATCAAGCTCTTTTGGAAGGCAGGGAAGCATGTCTTGAGATACCTGAGGGGGACATCAGAGTATGTTCTATGGTACAGATGGATAGAGGGAGTGAAGCTTCAAGGCTTCACAGATGCAGATTGGGTAGGTAGTCCATCAGATAGAAATAGGACATCATGAGGGATCTTTAGCATAGGATCAATAGTAGTTTCCTGGTACAGTAGAAAACAATGATCTATGGTACTCAGTTCACCGGAAGCAGAATACATGGCAGCAAGTCAAGATGCATGTGAGGCTATCTAGATGAGAAAGATCCTGGTTGGTTTGTTTGGTTCTCAGATGGATCTGATAGTGATTCATTGTGATAATCAAAGTTGCATTAAACTATCGATTAATCATGTGTTTCATGATAGGTCCAAGCATATAGATATCCGATACCATCATCTCAAATATTGTGTGCAGAGAAGGATAATTTTTCTTTAGTACATTCCCACGGAAGATTAGGATGCAGATATTCTGACGAAGGCGCTCACCAGGAGAAAATTTGAATACCATAGAGACAGGATTGGGGTGAAGGATAATACTTTTCTTGTTGAGAGGGATTGTTGAGATTCAAAAAGAAAATTTCAGCACCCACACCTAGTGCATTAACCACCTATATTAGGGTGGGGCCCACAGTGCTATTTTTGGGTGCATGTCTATTTTAGTTATCCCTTAATTAATATGGAAAATAAATTGTAATATTTTCTCAATGATGACTTGAAATAGTTAACTGCGAGTTATGAAATCAGTTAGCTAGTGTATTTCGAGTTAGAGGTAGTTGGTGAGGCATGCAGAGTAATTATAGTTGTAACCAAGTTCAAAGTGCTGTGGTGCATTAGTTAATTCAGGTTGTAATTAGGTTAACTCAGTAAAGTGAGTTAAACTCAGTTGTGCTAGTTGTAACTGTTAGATACACTAGTGAGAGATCAAGTGAATTAAATATTAATTAATTCACAACAAGTGATCTAACATGCAACTGAGGAATTACTCTTATTAGCTGCATGCATGTCAGATCCAGTGGAGACCCAGTTGCGATCTAGGAGAAATGGAAGTTGACTATCAGTTGTAGGATTATTGGGTTGCACACACACAATCAAACACCCATTGTAGTGCCCATGATACTTGCGTAGTCAAGGAAGGCCAAAATTCCTATCTTTTAGGGATTGCATTCATCATGGATTGCGCAAGGTAGGCAGGCTATCTAGAGCCTGAGAATTGGCTATTTGTTGGTCAAAATCAGTAAAAAATGATCACTATCACCATCAAAAATATATTGTCGTTGGAAAATGATAACCACAAATCACTGATATCGTGAAAAATAATAAAATATTGGAAAAAATATATTTAAAACTTATAAATATGAAAAAATAAAGAATATTTTTACTATTTCATCTTGGGTAAATTGGAGAACTCATTTTTACCCCATTTTCCTCTGATTTTCAGGAAAACGATGAGGAAAATATAGGACACCAATCGAAAATCCATCAGTTGCAGGTAAGATCTCTATCTCTTCTCATCATTTTATGTAAATTTCAATCCATTTAATTTGTAAATTTTGTGGTTGAAGAGGATATTTTCAAATTTTATATCGCGGGCGATCAACGCAGGTTTGACTTATCAGACCTGCGTCGATTTCCCATAGCCCATTAGGCAAGCATGATATCGATGTGGATTTAATTATGACAGTCATACTGAATGCAAATAAAAAATTTTAAAACAAAAAAATCACATTCTTAAGGGTTTAATTCTAGATTTGATCCATTGAAAACTCCTAAAATGTCATTTATGGATATTTTGCAGGTGATTTCAAAGAATATGGCCATCGAATGGAAAGAGGGAGGCCATGAGGTAGAATATCATCAAGATGTCCAAGATTTGCATTGTATCATTGCCGTGAGAAATTGTGTATTTATTAAGTTCTTTTAGACTTATGGACTTAGATCTCAACTCGAGCTATTGGAATATCTCATTGGACTATGGGATGTAGATCATCTAATTTTATCATCAGGGACCAAGAGATTGAGATAGATATTCCAAACATCTATTTCATTATGGGATTTTCTACGAGAGGACAGATAATTCAACTCTCTGGAGCTCATACTGGGGGTGAGAGCACGAGTATGCTCATCAAGAGACCTTTTACTGGGGTTGAGAAGACCTCAACCAGAAAGGTAGATATTGAAACTATCACCAATCTTCCTATGAGAAATATCTTACACACTATAGCTAGTGTAGCTAGGGATTAGGTGTTGCATGATGAAACAAAGTATTAGTTTCAGTACGTCATCGACTTACTTGCTCTCACCATGTTCAACTAGTGTGAAGGACTATTGGCTAATATGAAAATCCAACTCACAAAATGAAAAACTGAACGGTTGAAGTAGTTTGGATATGGATACATATTGCTTAGAATTTTGTTAGAGTGCATGCCATTATTTCAATACTAGCAAATTGAGGTGGATGATCCAGCCCCGAGAGACCTGACGTTTCTCAAATGGTCTGAGATCATGCCTCGCCATAGAGGTTCCCAAAAGGTGCATTTCCCTTCAACATATTTCAGTTAGCTATGTCGCCAGGTGATTGTAATGGATGAATATTCATATCCTGGTATGGATTTTTGAAGAGACCCAAATCTTCCCCTTCTAGCTGGTGCATAGTGGACTAATGCAGGTAAAAACTTGTTTTTGGAATTTTTAATTTTTTTTTTATGTTTTTAGCTATGTGTTCTGAGATTTAAACTTATGATTATTTTGCAGACTTTGTACCAGAAAGGTCCATAGGGATGTCCCCGATCGTGAGGATGGTAACATGACTAATGAGGATGCTCCTTATGAGGAGGGGGCATACCCAATCATGGAGGTTGAGCGCAACCTAGAGGGCCTAACTAGAATAATTCTAGAGTATCTAAATTTTGATGAAATATTGTTGAACTATCAAAGGCATACTGTAGGAGTCTTAGGAAATATTCATCGTTTACTATGTCGAGTCATCCGGGCTATCACTTGATATCCTGAGCACCATTGATCAAGAGTTCATAAATTTTCCTCAATATTCAAAGTTATAGGATTGGGTTGAAAGAAGGATGGTTGTATACATCTCATCTTCCTAATTCTGGCACCATGAACGGTTCAAAAAGTCGATGTTGTATGAGGAAGATATTGCATTTTGATCAAATGGAAAATAAGTAAAATTACGACAGTTTGACCATGTTTGACTAGGATGCACAGTCAGAAAAGTGGATGCACAGTCAGCAAAAAAGAGAATATTCTTTAGAATATTCCTTTCTCAGGACCAATAATTGGTTGAAAAGTGTCACTATTTTATTTGAGGTATGTGTTGAAGAGCCAATTATAGGGTGATACGTGGCCAGCCCTGAGGCCGCCATGTGTCCCTAAAGCTATATTCTAAAATTTTGTGAGAGGCAGCAGGGCTTAACCCCCTAACCTCCCTCCGGGCACACACAACCATTTACCATCTTTTCTACACAAGTTACTTAACCATATTAGATGTTGGGTTGTATTTATGTTGTAATGAAATTTACATATGGGGGTTGGGAACTGCTGGCGATATGAACCCGCCAGTAGTTCCAATGTATAGTCACATGGAAACTTTAACGTTAGCACAACCTTCACGCAGTCAGTGCTAATGACGAAAAAAACCATGTTTCTAACATTTAAACCATAGTTATGGAATGGGGTTTCACTAACCATTTTATAACTAACTGTTTGGGGATGCGCATGTGGCCACCACTCAAACCGTGACATTTATTACTCAGATAATTTGGCAGAGTAGTTGGGGGTGTGCCAAACTTGGCAGATTTCCCTGATTTAACTCCAGCTAACTAGAGTTCTCCACTTTTAGTGGAGCTTTCCTAGGAGATACTGGGAAAAAGTGTAGGAGGCTCAATTTTCAACCATTTTGTGTGAATGAAGAGTCATTCTTGACTAATTGGAGAATTTTGAAGCCATTGGTGCAGAGAAAATAGCCATTAGAGCATTATAACCACATGTAATTGAAAAATTTTGAGCATAATCAAAGATGGACAAGCTATTGGGAGTTGGACCAACAAATGTAGCCCAGGAGGGGTGAAATGCTTCATCATGCCTGATGTGTAGAAATTGTGTGGTGACTTATTTATCTATTTTACATTGTTTTTTAGTGTTATTTATGCTTATTATATGCTTGTAATTCACTAAAAATCATCTAAAAATCATGGAAAAAATCCTTAATCCTTATGCAAACTAATGAGTCAATTATGCACAAGTTTTTAAAACTGAAAGACACTTAGCAAAAAAAAAATAATATATTCATTTCAGATCAGATTGGTATCAGAGCTAGAGTTTTTATTCTATGGTGTTGTTTAGTGAAGAGAATTGTTTAACTGTTTGTAAGTTTTAGATGCTTACAAGGCTCAAGCTCAAAAGGGGAAAAGGAAAATTGGTGGAAGCATGACGGTCTCAAAAGGAGCCAAATAAAAGGAGATAAATATTGCCACAATCTTCACCACCTAGTTAAGCTCCTAAAGAATAAGACGCTCAATTAAGCATGCCTCATGAAAAAGGAGAAATCTATAAAGAAGTTGACCCTAAGGAGGAAGAAAGAGTATTTAGGAAAGCATTTCTTGACATGACTGAGATGGTTATAATTCTTTATCAAGAAATAAATGAGAGAATGGAAGGATAAGGATCTAAACTTCAAAAGGAAGGACAAGGATCTTCAGGAGTTCAACAAGATGAATACTAGTCAAAGAAGGTAAATGGAGGAAATGGAGGAAATGCAGAGCCACCATCTTCACCCTCATCATCATCATCATCATCCTCTACTTCTTCTTCAGTACATCAGCCACATAAGTCCAAGAGCACTGGTAAATATCCTTTATTAAAATTGTTGTTAAGTTCAAATTGCCAATGTTTTATAGTGAAGTAAATGCATACAAGCTAGATACTTGGATTAGAAAATTGGAGGTCTATTTGAGAATACAGAACCTTCAAGATGATGATACAAAAATTCAATTAGCTTCCTTGAGAATGGAAGATGATGCACTTGTTTGGTGGGAAGCCAAGACAAAGGAGAAAGTCAAGAAACATGGTAAGATTATTCTATCATGGTCAAATTTTGTTACTACTATTAAACAACAGTTTTATCCATTAGCTCACATGCAAACGGCCATAATGAACTGGCAAAACTTTAGCTAGTTAAAGGGACAAAATGTGCAAGAATACACCTAGGAATTTAGGAGAAGAGCTCTTTTATTAGGGGTGGATTTGCAGAGCCAAGAAAATTTGCTAAAGTACATAGGAGGCTTACATAGCTACCTAAAACATACTATTCTCATGTTTAACCCCACCAATATAGATGAATTTTTTGTTTAGGTCACAAATCTAGAAGCTAGAGGGAAAAACATTTCTGAAGAGGGTAGAAAGAAACCTTTTAAGGGTAAAGCCAAGGAAAAGACCTCAAAAGGTAAAAAAAAAAAAGAATGCATCTGTTAAGAAAGAGGGAGAAAATTTGACTTATAAACATTTTTCAAGAGAAGGACATGATGAAACTCATTTTTGGAAATTACATCTTGAATTGAGGCCAAAGAAACTCAATAACGAAGGGAAATAGAAAAATGTTGCTACACCTCAACATGATTTAGGATCTGATTTAGGTGATGAAACCAAAATCACATCTATGGGATTGAAGAACATGAAGGGAAAATAAATTGAAACTAAACTCGGTATTAGTACATCAAACTGTCACATAAACAATCCAAATGAAGAAGAAAAAATAGAATTGTTTCATGTGAGGGTAATATCCAAGCATACCAAGATTGACACACCATTTGACAATGGGTCACAAGCAAAATTAATCTCTGAATATTTGGTCAAATAACTTAACCCTGAGACCATACCACATCAAAAACCATATCCATTGGTTTGTATTTGTAAGGATGCAAATACACAAGTTTCAAAGAAATGTATATTGAGGTTTTCAATCACATCAAGTTTTGTTGACACAGTTGAATTAGATGTGGTTCCTCTTGACATAATTGCTATTGTATTAGGGAGTTCTTAATTGTATGATAGGAAAGTGATATTCTATCACCATGATAACACGTATCATTTATTCAAAGATGGAAGGGAGTTCATTGTTAGAGCACATCGCAAGAAGACAAACATTTCTTTGGTAAATGGTGGACAGGTAAAAAGGCTAGTAAATTCAATTAAGAATTTTTTTCTTCTCATGATTAAGCATAAAGATGCTATTAATAATGAATATTTTGAGGGATGTGATCCTAAGTTGAAATCATAATTATATGATGTGGTTAATGGGCATCATGAGATGTTTCAAGAGCCAAGAGGATTGCCTCCAAAAAGGGAAATTCAACATGAGATTCAGTTGCAATAGGATTTTCCTCTTCCAAACATCGGTATGTATTGCATGTCAATAATGGAGAATCCTGAAATAAAGAGGAAAATGGAAGAGATTTTGGATAAAGGAATCACAAGCCAAGAACCTAGCCATGTGGTCCACCCATAGTCTTGATACCAAAGAATGATGGGACTTGGCGCATGTGTGTAGATTTTCGAGCTTTGAACAAGATTATGGTAAAAAATTGTTACCCACTCCCAAGAATAGATGATTTTCTTGATCAGATTAAAGAAGTAAATTTTTCACTAAGTTATATTTATGAAGTGGATATCATCAAGTAAGAATTGCATAAAGTGATGTATGGAAAACTGCATTCAAAACCAAACAAGAACCCTTTGAGTGGCTAATTATGCCTTTTGGTTTATGTAATGTACTGAAAACTTTTATGTGAGTTATGGATAATGTTTTATAACGATTTCTTGGTGACTTTGTTATTGTGTACTTAGATGAAATTTCTACTTTTAGCAAAACAAGAGAAGATCATGTCTTACATGTGAATAGAGTGCTTGATATTTTTAAGAAAGAGAAATTGTTTCTTAAGATGTCAAAATGTGAGTTTGGAAAAACTTCCTCTGTCTATTTGGGAGATATTGTAGGAGGAGGAGAATTGAGGATTGATCCTTCTAAAGTGAAGGCTATTGTGAATTTTCCCACACCCAAAATAGTTACTAAGGCAAGAAGTTTCGTAGGTGCTACTCCATATTGGGGGAAGTTTATTTCTAAATTTTCTTCCATCGCAGCTCCTATGCATGCAGTGATAAGTGTGAAGAAAGGCTTTCAATGGGGGGGAAAACAACAACAAGATTTCAAAGATTTAAAAAACAATATTAGTTCAGCTCTAGTCCTTGCTCTACCAAATTTGAGATAGCCATTCGAGATACAAGTCAATGCTAGTGATTATGCCATGGGCACAATACTTTTGCAGCATGGTAAGCCTATTGCCTTTCATTCAGAAAATTTTAATGGTGTTGTGAATAATATCCTACATATGAAAAATAACTATATGCATTGGTACAAAGTGTCAAGAAGTGGAAACACTACTTGATGGGTAAAGAGACTATTGTGCACACCAATCACCAACCATTACAGTACTTGCAGTCGCAAACAAAATTGCATCGATTAAGACATTTCAGGTGGATGGGATTTCTTCAACAATTTAACTTAGTTATAAGGTACAAAAAAGGTATATTTAATAAAGTTTCAGATATGCTTTTGAGGCCAATCATTAGTGCTTATAATTTACTCCAAAATGATTCTATTGTACATGAGAGTTACATAGAATAATATGCACATGACATTTATTTCCAAGATGTGTATGCTAGTTTGAGTGAAGGGAATCAAGTAGAAGAAAAATATTATCACATGCATAAAAATTTTCTATTTCATATGGACAAGCTATGTATTCCACAAGGAGAGAGGCTAAGTGTCATGAGAGAAGCTCATTCTTCTCTTATTTCTAGATACTTTGGGGCAAGAAAAACAATGGTGCATATATAGGGGTATTGTTATGGTCCTCGCATGATAGATAGTGTGTCACATTTTATAATAGGTTGTTTTATGTGTGCAACAAATAAGCCTAGTAGTAGGAAGCTTGGATTGTACATGCCACTATCGGTACCATCAAGGCCATGGGAGATCGTCTCCATGGAATTTGTTGGACGTCTACCTATGTGAAGAAAGAAACATGATTATATTTTAGTAGTTGTGGATAGATACAGTAAAATGTGTATACTTATGCCATGTAAGAAAACCATTACTGCTGAACAAACTGCTAAACTTTATTTTCAAAATGTTTGGGTTCATTTTGGGTTTCCCACTTCTATTGTTAGTGACAGGGATTCTAGGTTCATTGAGAATTTTTGGTCAAATCCATGGAGAATGATGGACAAAAAATTGAAAAAGAGTATCGATTTTCATCCACAAACAGATGGACAAACTGAGGTGGTGAACAAAACAATTGTGCATCTATTGAGAGGATATTGCAGCAAACATCCTAAGTTGTAGGATGAACAACTGCATTACATTCAACACGCTTACAACCAGGCAAAGCACTCTTCAACTCAAACCTCACCTTTTAAAGTATGCTTTGGTTATTTTCCTAAATCACCATTAGAATTCATCTTTGGGAAGGATGTTGCAATTGATGGCCATAGTGATATTGATAAGGCTAGAAAGTTCATTGAGAAAACTCAGATGATACGTCAATAAGTTCAAGAAGAACTTGAGAAAAGTCAAAGAAAATACAAAGAGAGGCATGAAAAACACTGATTTGATCACAATTTTTAAGAGGGATATGAGGTATGTTTGCACATTAGCAAAGAAAGGATGCAAAGGGAAGGTAAAAATCTCAAACCGATACACTATGGTCCTTTCGAGATCATAAAAAAAGTTGGTAATAATGCATTCCAACTTAGCTTGCCTTCTTACATGAAAATGAATTCAGTTGTTAATGTTGAAAACTTACACTTGTATCAGCCTTTTTTGATCGATCATCAAGGAAGTGATGTTCAACTACCTTCTATTGAATATTTCTCGCCAGAATTTCTAGATGAGCTCAAAGAAGATACTCTTAGTGTGTCGTGATTTGGCAGATTAGTAAACCAAATGATAGGGTAACATCAAACCAATCTTTGGAGTCCTAGTACCTAGCCTTCCTGGACTCAGAGAGGGCTCTCTCTATTACGCACGAAGATGTGAACTTGTTCACTTTAGATAATTGATTTTAGGCTAGTTATTAAGTGTAGGTTTTTTGTTTGTTTTGGTTGGGATAAGATGATCAAGTAGGATAGTTTGAGTGAGAGTTTATCATATGAATTGGGAAATTGAGTCAATGAATTCATTGATATCTTGATAATGAATCTGGGTACATCACAAGGAAAATCTAGTGTAGTCAATGGATCTTTAAGTTTATGTGTGAGGTGAAATGGACATTAAGTTTGGGAACAAGGGTAGGGAAAAGGGCAGTTAAGAATCCTTTGTAAAATACCTATGAACAGAGAGGCCTTAAATACTGATAAGCAAAATATACTAATCATGAGATAAGGCACACCATTTACTCAATGATAATACTTTTAGACAAATAAACATTTAAGAGAAACAATCCAGTGGAGCAAGGAAGAAAGAGAACTAATCTAACTTCAATGATTCTACTTTCAAGATTTGAAAACATATAAGAGACAAATAGCATTAATAAATGAAGAGGTAATGCCTAAACATCATCCATTAATCTATAAATAAATTTGAGGCAGAATAATAAACATATTCAAAGGGAAAGGTCGAAACAAGACCTCTTTGACTTAACCTAACTATCCATACATCAAAGAGAGATTTCAAGACAGAGTTTAGATATCCTTAAATAAGCAGGGCTTACCATGAATCATGTTTATAAACTAGCACGTTAATCCAATAATTAAATAAAAAATATTAGGTGGGCCTAAGGAGAAATGAAAAATTCCTTAAGCGAACCCAGCAGAAGAAAAAATCAAAACAATAGCTAATAGGAGGACTGAGGTGCCTCAAGGAACATTTCTCATCCTATACTTTTCTAAGCTATTGCAAAATAGAAAGATATACATATGGAAAAAATGAAAAAACATGAACATACGATAGATACATCACCATTAACTAAACTCAGTGATCTTGCAAGAAAACCTTCATCACCATCAATCAAGGCATTCCATCGACAAGCTCCACAACACTAAATTGTTCTTCAACTTTCAAAAACCATGTATTTCTCTTAACACATCAAATTTCCCACTATTTACAATGAATCCTCATGCCTTATATAACAATCAAGGAAAAGGAAAGCCTACTAGAGCATCTAGAAGCCTATTGGCCAACAAGAAATATCCTAACTTGTCCTTGAGGCCTTGCAACGCCCAAGGCACAAAAATATCTAACAAATATCTTTTCCGACCATATATAGCAATTAAATTTAATTTTAGGCCCTGACAAGCATATGAAAATTTTCCAAATGCACATTCTACCCAGTCACCTATAGGAGCGGAGCACACTGTGTCAAAAATTGAAATTATGCCAGGAGCGCAGCACAGAGATAAGAAAAATAGGCATTTTTGCAGTAGCATTTTGGAGGCCTTTCCCATGTCGGAAAAGGCTCTGTGATAACTCTTTGGAAAACCCTTGAAGTATAATTTCTATATCTACCTCTATTTATTCAATCGGACCTATGAAAGTTTCTAAAAAAGTGAAAGTTCGAAGACTACCAGTAGCACAACACATGCTAAAAAAAAGTGGGTAGAAAGGTGAAAGTTGAGTGTTTTTGACCCTTTTAGGGGGTCAAAACAACTCCAATTGAGCTGAAAATTGGTGATAATACTCCTCTATTGATGGGGAATCCAAAAATTTAAACCTCGCCTCTTGAATATGCCCAGGAAAAAAGTGGAGCACAGGGGGTGTTGCGCTCCTAGCGTGAAAATCTGCAAAAAAAAAAAGTTGTTCAATTTCTCTCAAATTTGGTAGGTAGGTGCCTCATGGGTCCCTGGAGACCTGTAGAGAAGCTTGGGCCAAAATACCAATCCTAGCTTGGTATTTTTCATATTTTGGTGCTAGGCCCTCATTTCAGGAAATGTTGAGTTTTTTCCTTGCAACTTGGTTTCTTCATTCATTGTGCTCAGTAATTCTACTTTGCAAGTTCAAATCTTTGCTGGCCTTCTGCAGTTTGGCCTCAATATGTATGTTGGCCCTTTCAAGCCATGATTCCCTATTATGCTCAATTTCCATGGCAAGGAGTTTATTGAAGGGAAATTGTTGTGCTTGGGCTGATTCTTGCTCCCTCTCTCGTGCCAAAGCCTTTCTTAGACCCATAGTTCTAGGCCTCCTTCTAGATTGACCCTCCTCATCCTCACTTTCTTCATAGGCACCCATGTAATCCTCCAAATTCACCTATTCTCTTTGAGCCTCTTTCCAATACTTGAGCACCCTTGCTTCATAGATGGCCTACTAGCCACTCATTTGTTTGTTCTGCATTTGGAAGAAGTGAATGACATCCTTAGCTCTCTCTAATTCAGCTTCCAAATCCCTGATATGTGCATTCCTGTCTTGTAGAAGGGAGTTTGCAATTCTTGTTTCATTTTCCTCATCACTGTCTATGTGGATGAGTTAAAATTCTCTTTCCTCCTCATGGTTGTCTACTTCCTCTTTCATGTTTTGTTTACATTTGCCAATCATTTGAGTTCAAGAGGATGGCATGGCCCCTTGCCCTTTGGAGGCAGCAAACATATGCCTCTCTCCTCTTTGATAGGTAATGGGGAAAGGTACAACAAGTTTCATTTGAAAACCTTGATCATTAGTGGCCATAGGAATGCTTTTCTCCTCATGGATGATCTCTGTGTGTACATATTTTTCACCTTGCTCTTGATTTCCCTTTTTATAACCATTATTACTATCACTTATGCCATCATCACTGTCAAGACCCTTAGGACTATCATCCTCTATTTTTTCAATGCTAGAAGTGTCTTTATTACTGCTTGGTACATCTTCATCTTCAGGAATGTCCTCTTCTTCATCCTTTGACGCACTTTTTTCACTATCAAACTCAGCCTTTGTATCATTGTTTAAACTCTCTATGGGGTCACTGTCATAGGCAATCTCAGTAATCCCTCTTATACTTTGGTGGTCACTGTCTTCATCACTAGGTGAGTTTTCCTCACTTCTCTGCCCATTGTCTTCTCTGTCTTGCCTATGGTATTCATCTTTAATTTCAACCTCTGTTTCATAACTTGTATCATTTTCATTTTTTCTATGCTCACTATCCTTGTCTTTAGAATTTATCCCTTCACCATCATGTATATTGTCTTCTTGGCTGAATTCTTCTTCACTATTTGGTTCATTACCGTCATTATTTGACTCATGATATTCATTGTTTTTCCCACTAAAATCACTTTCAAACTCTGTTTCTTGGTTGGTCTTGCCATATTTGCTACTGTCATCTTGGTCTTCTTTACTGCTGGCATATGCCTCAGCTCCAATGTCCTTTGCATTTTCATTGTCACTTCCTTCTTCTCCTGGACTGTCATTTGTTTTTTGACTGTCTTCCTCTTTTTATAGCTCATTGTTTTCCTCTTGATAAGCTTCCTCTGTCCCTGTATTCTTGGAGTCATCTTCTTCATCATTTGACCCACTTTTTTGGTCTTTTTGCTCATCATTGGGCTCACTTCTTTCATCTCTGTTTTCTTCTTCATCAACACTTTCTTCTTTGTCACTTCCTTCATCACTTTATTTTTCCTGTCCAGTTCTTTCTTCATTTTCATCTTCCTCTCTTTCTTGGTCCTCTTCCTCCCCTTCATTGCTTTCTTCATTTGCATCACTTCTTTCTTATTTTGCATCACTGCTTTCTTCTTAGTCATCTTCCTCTCCTTCACTAATTTCTTCTTGGTCATCTTCCTCTCCTTCACTGCTTTCTTCATGTTCTGATTTCCTAGGGGAAGGTGAATGAGGAAGGTCTATTTGAGGAAACAATTCATCTAAAGAGGATGAACTAAGGTTATTGGAGGGTGATGGAGGTGTATGAGGAGGAATTTGAGATGACGATGGCAGAATTTGCAGAGGGATAGGCTGTGAAGTTGTGAAATCATCATGGGCAATAGAAACCTACCATGGGATGCCTTGCTGTTCTAGTTGGTCTGAGACAATCACTTTGATGAGGGAATGATGAAAAAGGCTTGACATTTGTTGGGATGGAGGCATTTTTTGCATGATGGAAGACATTTTCTTAATACTCTTACAAAGATAGTAGGGAAAATGTAGCAGCTTGGTTTTGGTGAAATGCATGAGGAGTCTTATGTGGTAGGAATAGACTCTAGAGAACCTACCCTCATAGGTGAATTATTTCAAAATGATCTTCATGAGGAGAGCATATCTATCCAATAAATGAGAAAATGGGAACATGGTTTTGTAACCAGCTTGACAACTTGGTTTCAAAAATGGGTGATATTGGCTCAGATCCAGATTCATTTGTTTGAACCACCTTTCTCCTATGAAAGGTATTCCAGTGGCCATAGAGATGGCATTGGTGGTTATCTCAAACTTCACCCCAACTAGGTGTACTTTGTGGTTATGAATGTTTAGGGGAAAGAGCTTGGTCAACTAAGGGTGAATCTGGATCTTTTGTACTTTTTTATAGAATTCATAGCATCCTAATTCTTGAAAATAGGAAAATATAGTAAGAGAGGCTATCAACTCTTCAGTTCTTTTAGGCTCAAAACTATTTGGCTTTCCACCCTTCCTTTACTGCTCTTTAGGCCTTTGACTTGCCTCACCAATGTCAACACTACCTTCCTTAGGCATTTTGTCCTTCACCCGTGCCTCAAGACCTTTTGAAAATAATTGACACTGCTTGTGCAAGGATATGAAAATGGTGAATGAGATGGTGAGGTTATAATTAGGTCAAGGCTCAACAGTGTATAGGCCAAGTGTTTTCTTTAGGATTTCACTGCCTTCTCTAAAATAAACTTTCAATTTTCTTTGTAATATTGTGTTTAGAAAAATAGGAATATGTGGGAAAAACTCAAAATACCTCTCAAAATATCTCCACAACTGAAAAAACTCGCTCAAAACACCTTGTAGGGAGGTCGGGCTCCTTCTGAATGAATATCTGGGTAGCTACTGAACGTGCTGTCGTGCAGCTCTTAAATGAAGAAGAGCATAGCATGGGTGCCTCTTGAATGCAGTGTTGGGTCACCTTTGAATGGAGTCAGGTCACCTCCTGAATGGAGTCAGGTCACTGCTGGGCGGCTTTGAACGAGCTATCATGT
This sequence comes from Pinus albicaulis, assembly GCA_034641835.2. Taxonomy (NCBI): domain Eukaryota; kingdom Viridiplantae; phylum Streptophyta; class Pinopsida; order Pinales; family Pinaceae; genus Pinus; species Pinus albicaulis. The sequence continues at coordinate 1,808,671,417 of CM076578.1, forward strand.
ACCCTTGGGCGGCCCTGAACATGTTGTCATGCAGCTCCTGAACGAATAGGAGTGCAACACAGGTGGAGGTTGTAGGTTATCAGTCGGGTGGAGGCTGCACGTTACAACTGGTCAAAGTCTGCACATGGAGTTTTCTACAAGCGCACAACACCTTTGCACATGAATGCAGCACCCTTCGGGGATTTGTATGGTAGCCTTACACAGGAGCGTAGCGTGATTTCTCAGGAGTAAAGCGCCGAGAAAAAATGCCCAAAGACTCTGTCGGGATTTCGAAAAATTTGAAAAAACTCTCAACCTTTTTGCAAATAACCAAATGGAGCTGGGAGATGCTATTTGGGTTGCCTTTATACTCCTTTTAAAAAAATTAAAGATACAAACCCATTTGACTAAGGTTATTTTGAGCCATTTTTCTTTTGCTAACATTCTCTTTTCCTTTTGTAGGTAGTGTTATAAGGGACAATGTTTTTTGGTCTTCTCATCTCTTTTTGAGCTGGCCCCCCTTTAAAAGACCCTAGGCAACTGGTTATTTTGCTTGGTTTTTCCATTTTTCGTATTGAAACTATTTCCTCTCTTGACTACTTGATGGATGTTGACCCTTTTTGAGAGTCCTGTTTGATCAGGAGAACATGTCCAAGTTATGCAAATTTCTCAAAAATGAAAGTTTTCAAAATTTGTTGCAATCTAAAGGACCGGAAGGGTCTCTTTGCTGTGATTCTGGCACCATAAATAGTTCTCAAAACCGAGGTCGTATGTAAAAGTTATGAAGGTTTGAAGTCTCTAGTAACCTCCAAAATTCAGTTGACCAAGTTTGACTTTTGTAATTTGGAAAAATTTTAAAAATAATATTCCAAGGAATATTCTAGGAATATTCCTCAAAATATTCCCTGAAATATTCTCTAGAATATTCCATTCGGGCAAATTATTTGTTGACAAGTGGCAAGTTATGGTTGGATGGCTGTTTGATTATGTTACACTGGACCAATAGCAGGCTGCCACGTGGCCCAAGAGCTGTATTAAAAAATTTATGGAGGCATGGGGATTCGAAGATCTGACATCTCGTTTGCAAAGCCAATGCCAGACCAACTCCACCACATATCATTTCTTAACAAGCTATGGAGGCTAATCATATTTCATGTTGACTACACTTTGCGTAGCGGTAAAGGGGGATAGCCCCCACTTCATTGTGCTCCATGCGACTAGGCCAGGATTACCAATTTCTTACAGCAAGTGGAATTATATTAATGCAATTAATTAACGTTAAACCGTGGCTTAGCCACTAATCCGAGTCATTAGCAAAAATGCGTTTTGTTGTTAAAACATGATTAACCACCCTTAATCCTTAATTAAATTTAAACTAATCCAAGATTAAATGGATGGCATCATTTATGGCGGGTTTTAAAATTTTGGAGGTCGGCCAACTTTGGCGCTCTTATCTAACAGTTACTGCACATTTGGTGGAGTTTGTTTAGGGATATTGGGCAAAATTGGTTTTTGCCATAAATCCCTCAATATGGAACGAAATTGGAGAAATTTTTAGTCAATTTTGGGTCTCTTCAACCTTATAAGAACTTTGGGATGGGTTTGAGGTTGAGCGGAGGTGATCTTCAATATCTTTTGCTTCAGGTAAGATGAAGGAGCCATCAGGGCCACCATGAGACAAATTCAGTTTGAGGCCTAACCAAGGAAGTTAGAGTCCTTTTCTAGAGTTCCAATAGGCTAAATTCGATAATTCAGAAGTTTTGAATCTTATGTGATGGTTTACAAATCCTGTAGAGAACATTTTAAGGCCGAAAATCTTCAATAAAGTTTTAGTGGTCATTAGTGTCAGCTTTTGCCAACAGGAGTGCAGGGCTTAGAAAGAGATGTTTGAGACCATTTTCAGTGAACCAGTGGTCATTATTTACTTAAAACGTCATTATGAATCTATTTATAGAGGTTTAAGAAAGTGTTAAATACTTTTAGAGGTCCAAAACTTAGCAGAGAACTTTTCCTTGACCTTAGTGCCAGAGGGTGCCGATAGGTGATTGAGTCGAAATCGGAGTAGCCAAAGGCTATTTTTGATGAATAAAAGATCTATATAGACTATTTCAGTAATTTTGGAACCAATGGAAGTGGTTTCAGAACATTTTTAGAACTTTTAGAGCTCGAAAATCTGATGTGAAGTTCTGGGCAGCCCTGGGCAAACCGTGGAGGATAGCCTATTTGTGGAATGCATGCTTGATTTGAGAAATTTATCATTTGGTATTTGGTATATAATATGTGATGGATATATTAGGAGTGGTTTCAGTGACAGAAACATAATTCTAAGGGATTTTGTGCCATTTAGAAGCTTAGAGTAGCTTAGTGCACTGATAGAAATAATCGTGTCAACAAGAGCCTGAAGTTGTTTACAAATTTTAGAAAGCCAATTGAGGGATATTTATGGTATTTTCAGTCCTTTGGATCATTTTTTTATTCATTGGAATTAAATATTTACTTGTGAGAAAACTTACCATAATCCCAAAGGGCTAAGTCATGATGACAAATCTCAAAGGAGACGTAGGCCACGAGATTTCGGGTGAACTCCTAGATTAAAATTGCTGCTGTGTTTGAATGATTGTTTGTTGCATTATGTTTCTATCATACATGTTAAATTACAACAAGAAAAAATGAAGTTAAGACACATAAACAATACAAATTCATACACCACTTTCAAGTAAATAATTCCACAAAATTTTCAAGTATAAGCTAGATCATTTTAATTTAAATTAAGTGGTAGGTTCTTGAAATACATACAACTTATCCAGACCATTTTCAGATCAGGATGGTATCAGAGCACTTGGTTTCTTGATTTAAATAGTAGTTGCTTGCTTGTATAGCTTGAAAGGTGTTTAAAAAGTGTAAAAGATTGACTATTTTATTATTTTAAAACTGATTATTGTTTGAGTTTGCTTGAGATTTGGGGATAGCTACTGATTAGCTAAGTCTTGGAGAGAAAAAAAAGGAAGAAAGAGTTGAAGGCTTTTTCCTTACCCCAAAGTACCCTATAGTTAACATTGGAACACAAACCCTCTTGAAATTTTTTTGTTAAAAATCTCTTGGAGTTTGTTTGTTGTTTGGCTGCATGAATAAGAGTTTGTCTCTACAACCATTTGGTTAAAAAATCTTTTTCATTTTTTTTGAAAAGCTTTGAGAACTTTTTTGAAGTTAATTTTTTCATTGGCATCATAATTAAAACTTCTATAAGTGAACTTTCCTCCTTCATAAGATTCTTCGATGATGATATGAAGCGTGACTTTATTATATTGAAGGAAATGGTGTAGATTATGTTTGAGGATAAACGAGAAAGCACTAAACTTCATAAGAAATTGTTTACCATGAAGGAAGAGAAGGAAGAAATTCTTCAAATATTGCATGATATGGAGAGGCAACTCCATCAAACCCAAGAGGCTTTGACCAAGAAAATGCATGAGGAAGAGGTAATCCATTCTAACTTGTCTTCAGTTTCCTCTTTAGAAATATGTGTTGGTTCTTTTGAAAAACATACAAGAGGTATAGTGTCCAAATTAATGATTAAAATGGGCTATGAATGCAAGGGATTAGGAAAGCATGCACAAGGCATGTTTGATCCCATTTCTATTGAGGAACGACCCAAGAATATTAGTCTTGGTTATGTGCAGTTTAATGGAGAAGATTCCAAAACCATGAAAGCATGTGAAGTTATTTCAAAGAGAACCTTTATCCCAAGTTCTAAGATGAAAATATGTCAAATTATTTTCAAAGATTATTGCCATTTCTTTAAGCCTTTGTTATAGCAAGAAGATGGTATACATGTAGCTTATGGTGAGCATGCAAGTTCATATAGTTTTCAAGACAAAAACGGTGATGTTAGTTTGCAAATGAAAGTTGTAGCCTATACTAGTTCATCTTCTCATGAAGACAAAAAGGATGACCATTCAAAGAAACACAAGAGGTATAAATCTTCTCATGATAAATTTGATTGTGTTTCTGCAAAGCATGATAATTTTACATGCTTAAATGGAAGAAATATTCACTATACATTTTATGGTTGATTTAACCATCATGTTTCGAGATGCTGGATGAAGAAGAAATCATACATGAAGAAAATGAGGAAAAGACAACTTTCAAAGAAGGTGCATGAGTTTTTCACATTATTCCAAAATAGGGGACATGTTGTCTCCCATTTTTGGACTTTGCATCCAACGATTTGTCCAAAGAACATGCAACAAGAGGACATAAATATTGTCACAAGTGGAACTATGGATTCCATTATCGATGTGAAAATGGAAGATTCACATGAATAAGTGTTGCAACATTGAAAGTTGCCATGGACGTGCCTTGGAAAGAAGTGGATGGACTTCTTAATAGAGTAAGAAATACTCCTTTGTACATATGCATGTTTTGGTTGTATGCATGTATTTCTTTTGAAAATTTTGATGCAAGATTGCATATAAATGCAGTTTGGTTGAAGGAATTTATTTTTTGCTGCAAAATTTCACCGTGGAGGTGTAAAAGATGGGTATGATAATCACTTATATTGCATCAATATCTTTTAGTTCAGCTCTTTAGTAACCCACATGTTTTGGGATTATGTACTTGTTGGTACTTGAGAGGAAGAGTTGAAGGTGTACATGTGCACAGAAGTTTTATGTGTAAATAGCGAACTGTAAATAGGTTCATTGTACATTGATACATGAACATGTGTTTGTCGATTATGTCACAGATGTTTGTCGACTTGTGTCGATTGTCTTGCACACTTTTTACATTGATTTTGTGTCAATTGTATAACACATTTTATGATGACTTGTTTTTGATGTTGCAGGTTGCACGACCTATGTTTGAGCCACATTGGATCATTGATCAAGGCAGTGATGTTCAGATTCCTTATGCAAATTTCTCTCCATAAATTTTCTGAGTGAGTGAAAGAAAGGCAGCTCTTGATAGGAGGATAAGCACATCGAGGAAGGGAAGTGTGAATTACTTTCTAGCTGTGATTCAAAGTCACTAGTCATGAAGGGAAAGTGTTTGTAGGTTGAAGAGAAGAGGGTGCAGTACTCTCATTTGATTATGAGGAATAAAGATCAGTTTCAGTATTCCAGAGAGCTTTTGGAGTCCAAAATCTTCTCATTTGGGAGGTGTGATCAGGGGATCATGTCCAAGTTATGCAAATTTCTCAAAAATGGAAGTGTTCAAAATTGGTTGCAATCTGAACAACTGGAAAGGTCGTGTCGCTGCGATTCTGGCACCGTGAACGGTTCTAAAAATCGAGGTCGTATGTGAAAGTTATGAAGGTTTTAAGTCTCTCGTAACCTCCAAAATTTAGTTGACCAAGTTTGACTTTTGTAATTTGGAAAAATTTTAAAAATAATATTCCAAGGAATATTCCCCCAAAATTCCATTCGGGTGAATTATTTGTTGACAAGTGGCAAGTTATGGTTGGATGGTTGTTTGACTATGTTACACCAAACCAATAGCAGGTCGCCATGTGGCCCAGGAGCTATATTACAAAATTTATGGAGGCCTGGGTATTTGAATACCTGACATCTCGTTTGCAAAGCCAGTGCCAAACCAACTCTGCCACATATCATTTCTTAACAAGCTATGGAAACCAATCTTATTTCACGTTGACTACACTTTTCATTGGCGGTAAAAGGGGCCAACCCCCACTTCATGGCACTCCATGTGACCAGGCCAGGATGACCAAGTACTTACAGCAAGCAGAATTCTGTTAATGCAATTAATTAGCATTAAAACATGGCTTAGCCACTAATCCAGGTCATTAGCGTAAAATGTGTTTTGTTGTTAAAACAGGATTAACCATCCTTAATCCTTAATTAAATTTAAATTAATCCAAGGTTAAAGGGATGGCAACATTTATGGCGGGTCTGAAAATTTCAGAGGTTGGCCAACTTTGGCACTCTTATCTAGCATTTACTCCACATTTCGTGGAGTTTGTTTAGGGATATTGGGAAGAATTAGTTTTTTCCATAACTCCCTCAATATGGAATGAAATTGGAGGAAATTTTAGTCTATTTAGGGTCTCTTCGACCTTCTGAGCACTTTGGGACAGGTTTTAGGTCGAATGGAGATGATATTTAGTACCTTTTTCTTCAGGGAATATGAAGGAGCCATCGAGCCACCATGAGACAAATTCAGTTTGAGGCATAACTAGGGGAGTTAGAGTCCTTTTCCATACTTCAAATAGACTAAATTGGATAATTCAAAAGTTATAGATCTGATGAGATGGCTTATAGATCCTGTAGAGAAAATTTGAAGGCTGAAAAACTTCAGTAAAGTTCCAGGAGTCATTAGTGCCAGCTTTTTCCAGTAGCAGCGCAGGGCTTAGAAAGAGATGTTTGAGACCATTTGCAGTGAACCAGTGGTCATTATTGACTAAAAAAACCATTCTCAATCTATATAAAGAGGTTTTAGCAAGTTTTAAATACTTTTAGAGGTCAAAAACTCAGCAAAGAAGTTTTCCTTGACCCTAGTGCCAGGGGGTGCCGATAGGTGATTGAGGTGAAACAGGAGCAGCCAGAGGCTATTTTTGGTGAATCAAAAATCTACCTTGACTATTTAAGTCATTTTGGAACCAATGGAAGTGGGTTCGGAAAAGTTTTAGAAATTTTGGAGCTCGAAAAGATGATGTGAAGTTTTGGGCAGCCTTGGGAAAACCGTGGAGGATAGCCTATTTCGGGAATGCATTGCTCAATTTGAGAAATTTATCAGTTGGTATTTGTTATTTGATGTGTGTTGGATACAAAAGGAGTGGTTTCAGTGACAAACATAATTCTAAGGGAGTTTGTGACATTTAGAAGCTTAGAGTAGCTTGGTGCACCGACAGAAGGAATCGTGTCAACAAGAGCCTGAGGCTGTTTACAAATTTCAGACATCCAATTGAGGGATATTTATGGTATTTTCAATCCTTTGGATAATTTTCATATTCACTGGAATTAATTATTTAATTGTAAAAAAACTTACCATAATCCCAAAGAGCTGAGTCATGATGACAAAGCTCAAAGGAGACGTAGCCCACGAGATTTCGGGTGAACTCCTAGATTAAAATTGTTGTTGTGTTTGAATGATTATTTACTGCATTATGTTGCTTTCATATATGTTAAATTACAACAATAAAAAATGAATTTAAGACACATAAATAGTAAAAATTCATTCACCACTTTCAAGTAAATAATTTCGCAAAATTGTCAAGTACAAGCTAGATCATTTTAATTTAAACTGAGTGGTAGGTTCTTGAAATACATACAAGTTATCCAGACCATTTTTAGATCACTGTGTCCTTCATACTGATACCCTTTTCATATTTTTCAACTTTATAAGGTTGCTTTCAAATGTCATCTGAAAACCTTTTGTCTCTTTGATGGAGTTTTATGACCTTTTGTTGTAGTGAAAGAATGTTGTCTTTAAAAAACTCCTGAAACTATTCTCTGATATCATCTTCTACTCTCTACCTGTAGTCAGCCAAGGATACTTTTCATTCTGAATTTTTGTTTATTCAATCTTTGTTTGGTGCACAGTTGTGCTCATTTTCCACTGTCTTCAGGACCTTATGCATGGGCTCTTTGATGGGCAAAACTTTACAACAATTTCTTATGAGATCATGATCTTCCTTGTGAGCTCAAGCCTGTTGTGTTCTTTCTCTTTTAGTGGAATGTCATTTATGGGTTTAAGCCTCTTACTTTGCATCTATTATGCTATTAACCATTATAAAGAATTCCTACATAAATGTTGAACATGGGAAAACTGTCTTTATGTAGACTTAATGCTTGATCAAGGAGATACCTTTGGATGCTTTTGGTGCCTTTGGACAATGATAAGTTTCACCCTTGTTTTCACTTGAATTCACCTTTGAATATCTATACACTAGTACATTTGGGGGAAATTCTGACACTTGGTTCCGACGCTTTTGACCAAATGTCAGAAATTTCCCCAAATTTTTTCAATCCCGCTCGAAACTGTTGCTATACCGACGTTTAGAGAAAAGTGTCACAATACCGACACTTAGACAAAGTGTCACAATTGCGATGTTTGGAGGCATCCGTCACAATAGCGACACATTGTCCATCGTCGTTATAATGACACTTATATGTGCACTACATAAAAATTATTTTATTAAAAAATATATGCGTGCTACATAAAAATGATTTTATTAAAAACTACATTAACCTTTGATATCACGCTTGCATTCACCCTCCGTTCTTGCAGAACAGCATTCACCCTTAGCATTTGCCTTGGCTCTTGTAGAACAACATTCTCCCTCAGCATTCGCCCTCGGGTCTTACAGAACAAAATTCGCCATTAGCTCTTGCAGAACAACATTCGCCCTCAGCTCTTGCAGAACAGCATTCACCCTCAGCATTTTCCCTTAGCTCTTGCAGAATAGCATTCACCCTCAGCATTCACCCTCAACTCTTGTGAAACATAATTCGCCCTCAGCATTCGCCCTTAGCTCTTGCAGAACATAATTCACCCTCAGCATTTGCCCTCATCTCTTGCAGAACAACATTTTCCCTCAGCTCTTGCATAATAGCATTCGCCCTACATTCACCGTCAGCGTTCACCCTCAGCTTTTGCAGAACAGCATTCGCCCTCAACATTCGCCCTCAGCTCTTGCAGAATAGCATTCTCCCTCAACTCTTGCAAAATGGTAAGTTCTTACTGCAGGCCCTTCCTCCTATAGTAGGGTTGACTCTATTTGGGTTTTTTTGGTCAATTCCATTGGATTGTGTTAGGCTATAGGGTTCTCTCTAGATGTCTTCCAATGTTCTTTTGGATGAGTTTCAAAGAGGATGTGTAAGATGTGTTTGTGCTTGCATGAATTTGACTCCACTAGTTTCATGAAGTTTAAGCTATGGATTTTAGTTCGACAAACTCATCCATCTCAACACCCAGTAACAAATTTCCCTTGGTTTGATTTATATTGAAGGTGAAGTGCAAAGTGGTAGAGAATGGGAGATCGAAAGTCATCAAATTTATCACAAGGGTAGTACTCCAGATCGAAAGTTATGATCTTTAGTTCTCCATATTTGGGGATTCTCTGATATTTGGGGATTTTCTGATGACATACCAAAGGTCACATCCATACAACCATATCAAGGTCAATGTTGAGATCATTCTTATATAGATATAGGTCACTGATATATAGGGTTAATATCATCATCACTATCCATGGAAACTGAATGGTTACAAAATATGTGATTGTGTTTAGCTCATTTATAATTATTACCCATTTACAGTAGAGCACAAAAACACTAAATATGGCTCGAGCAGAGCCTTTACAACATGCAATGGAATTGCAGCTGCTTCATCAATAACCAATAGCTCCACTTGAGAAAACTTTTCATAATATTGGGGCTGGATATACTGCAGAGCAAACAATTGTAGTTATCATTCATGCTCCAATATATTAATATACTTTTTACATTGAACTGAAGAAAGGGAAACAAGAAAATGCTAGCCATCATACAATGCTTTGACATAAGAGTTTTGAGTGACATACTTGAAAAAGAACTCATCCACTGATATTTATAATCATTTGAGTTATTCAAGTTAAACATAATGTCAAGAATCAAGATTCAATACCCTCTATTATCTTCATCACCCAATACAAGATTTAAATTTTTCCCAAAGAAATGCTTATTAAATTGGCAGCCATTATTTCTCCCTGCTTTAAAAACCCTACATTTAAATGAAAACAAGCATTGCATTTCAACTACAAAAATCTATTAGTGTTCAAATGTACATGTGTGCATCACTTGTGTAGGGTATCCCTTTTCCACTTTCACATTATCGAAGAATGTGTGCAGTATAGTTCATATTTTTGTGATTTAGATTATCTTGAAAAAGGAAAGGTAAATTATTTCCCATGGAAAAAGAAGGTTTTCCCTTTTTACTACTGGAAATGGTACAACAAAGTTCCATTTCTACCTGAAACTCCTATGAAACAGGAACCAAATAAAGGCGATGTCCTCAATGGACATCATTTGGCTTTGAAAATGGCCATTGCACCGTGTTGTTTCTTATATTACATCATGATAGTTTCTTAGGTAATTTCTTGTTTCTTGAGATGAAAAACAACCAAAGAAATCGTGAAGATCCTTTCAAGAAATAAATGACCATTTCTCAATCATATCTCAACTATTTTTTTATTTTATTCAGTGGTTGCTTACTTTGAGAGAAATTTGACACTTTTATAAGGAATATAACATAAAAACACAAAATGGGAAGGAATTGATGAGGTAGATGAACTTTAGTTGTTGTCAATTAAGAATTGATAATACACGATGCATGTTTTGTACTACAAACTAGATTCCTTCCTGGAGTTAGGACACGGAGTATTGAATCAAAGTTGTAGTTTCTAACTTCTTGTATTGGTTCATCAATCTTGAAATTCGGACATTGCATGTCTTCATTGCTTCATGTTTGAATAATTTGCATCATATCGTACAATAGGAAATTAGGAATTATGATTATTATTATTACTTTATGGATCTGTTAAGTTACTTTTAAGTTTGCATGGTTTAGTGTGAAATTATTCTAGTGTGCCCCTAGGCCCAGGTGAAGGAATGCCAAGGACTGAGAACCCTAGGTTTTAAATGGTATTGTTTCTTATACCCAAAAACCCCTCAACATCACTTCTTATTAGTTCTTAACAATAGTGTTGTAAACAATTTGAGAATTGATATAGCAAAATCTCGCACTTCTCAAGATAAAGTCCTAAAGCTAAAGTGTGATATCATGTGTAATTCAATAGCCCCATTGTCACCTCACCAACCTCTTTTCACTTCGGGCTAGCTCTCCTCCAACTCAAGGGGGGTTCTCCCTAGTAGATGTTAGGGATCTAATGGCCCAACCAAACCAAGTCAAGAGCCCCCTAACTCTCTATGTTTACTAATATCAATCAAAATATTGAACAATAGGGTCAGACATGCATCCTGAAGATAAAATTGCCAGGGTATTTTTGGTTAATTTCAAAGGGAAAGTCCCCAAACACATATAATCAACGAACTATAACATGATTTCAAACATGAAATATCAACAAAATCGTTTAAAGGATATTTAAAGGAAAAAGGTGATGGAAGATAGAAAGTGCCTTACTTAAATGCTCTAAGGATTTTTCAATAGTTGCTCCAAAAGCTTCACTTCAAGGCCCTTCAATATCATCTCCAACAATGCGATACCATCAGCTTCAAAAATTTTGCTCCAAAAATGTCCTCAAGGTATTCACAAGTTTACTAGAATTTGCTCCAACAATATATTCAATAAGGTCTTCATTGTCAACTCATCTGTTGTTTGGGTGCCTTAATGTGCAATGACATGTTTCCAGGACTGAATTCAATGTAAGGCATATTTGAAACTCTAACTTTGTCTTTCGGTGTCTTATTACAAATTATTTCAGTTTTCATTTTGTGTTTTCAAGTTGAATATTGTTTTCAAGTTTTTACATTTATAATTTTATTGCAATGTGGCAGATTGATCAGGACAGTACAGGAACAACCCTGAGACCGGATGATTACAGAAAGAGGCCAACGAAAGAACATGTAAAGTCCCAACATTTCTCTATCTTCAGGTATTTTAGTTATTTACATAGTTGAAATAATATTAATTTTTTTCAAATATGTAGACACCTAGCCATGGTACGCCTGATGATTCCCTCTATGAGGAAGAGTTTTCTTCATCCCTATCTCCAATGCTTTTGTTGTGAAAAAAGGCACGAAATGCAAGGTCGGAAATTAATACTTTGATAGACATGCCTCAAACACCTGTAATAGAAGAGAGGATAAAAAAACTTATGACCCAGCTAGAAACATATCAGGTAAAAATAAAAATTCAAAAGGATATATTTTTTGTTCTGCATGAGATGAATTGTGATAGTTTGATTTTTAATTTTTACATTGACTAAACTAACAAAAAGTTCTTTTGTATGTAGCATTTTCAGGCACTTTCTGAACCCGGTGTTGGTGGTAGTGGGACACAAGGGCAAGAGATTGCCTAGCAACCCTCTCGTACACCTTCTACTCCTTTAGGTTCCAATCAAGAAACACACCTTGCCCAAGCAGACACCTAGCCAACTGTTGAATGTGTTGGCAGTGATGAGGCTGATATGGCCAACTACATTATTCCGTTTCCTAGAGCTACACATGTCAGCTCCACAGGGACCATTAATGGCATGTTGTTGGTGAACTATGAAGGTGTCCCTATAAAGCATGTACAACTCCCAGGTAAATTTTAATATTTTAACTATTTCATGTACTTTATCTAAAACATATTTATCATGATTTTTATTTTTAAATTAATGATAATATCTTTTTTTTTCTGTGTAGGAAACAATGAGTTCTATAGGTTTTTGGAGAGCCATGCGTTGGTAATTTTTGGCCCAACCATACGCACAGGGTGGAATTCCCAGAATTCCAACCTGAAAAAAGAACTTCTAGATTATCTAGAAGCCCTTTTTGGAGTCGGCACATTTGACAGAACAGCGGTGGCTCGGGTAGCCGGCAAATATTTGAAATATACCAGGGACACCTATAGGACGCAATTGCAATTTAACCCTAGATATGAGCGTCCTCTCACAGTTCCAGACAGTGAGTGGAGAGCACTCATCCATGACGGAAAAGAGAAAAGGGCAAAGAAAGAAGGAAAAATGCCAACTGGACCCGCAAGGTAAATTACAACTTTAATTCAATAGCTTTAATTTTCTCTATGTCTAAAATAAAAATGTGCTACATCATATCTGACTTCAATATTTTTATGCTAGGTTGCCTGACACCTCGAAGGCAACCAAAGCTAGGGTTGAAAAAAAGGGCCATCACAAGCTAGGCCAGGGCGGCTACTTGAAATTAGCCGCAAGAATTGTAATTAAGTAGCTAAACATCTTATAATTAATTGTATCGCCTTCCAACGTTTTTGTAATCCTATCAAATATGATTAAAAATATACAATCATATGTAATGTAGGGTGATGACTTCGGAACAGAAACTACAAAGGAAGATAAAAATATCGCTTTCCATTTCGGCTATCAAGCCGTAGTTGAACGTCGCAGAAGCTTGGGGCAGGTCCCAAGATCTAGAATGCCTGATAAGGTAAAACATTAACCTTTCAATATGTTTTTTTTCATCCATAAATTTAATGTCTAACAACTTTGTTTAAATCAGGGGAGCAGCACTACCGACGAGGCAAATAACCCAGTTTTAGAGCCATATGTAGATGATCCTCACGTGCAACCTGATCATTGTAGTAGGGACCAGGCCGACAATGCTACTATCAGTGAGGGCCGTGACGGTAATTAATTTCCACTTATAATTTTTTCTAATTATACCTTGATGGTTGTCCTTATAACGTTTTTGTTTAAATGACAGAGAATGTTTCCCTTGAGGATCTTACCACCAGAGAGGAAGACAGGGCAACAGTCCCAACGGCGACAACTGGTGCACCAGGTAAATAATCTCATTGCAATTTTTTTTATTAATATTACCGAACTAGTTCAATGATATTTAAAAATTGAAAATTAAAATTTAATATTATCTGTTTTTGTAGGCGATGCCCCGTCACTGGATGAGACCAGACATCGTGACTACGCAACTAGGTCAGCAGTGCGGGTCGAAAGGCACGAAACAGGAGTAGAGCACGATGATATTGATGATGTAATTAGGAGCTTTAGAAATAGGAAGAAGAAAAATAAAATTTGATAATGTAAAATATTGTATTATTATAAGACAAACGTTACCATACTTGGAACGTTTTTTGCGTTATATAAAAACTCATTTATCATACTATTTTTATGTCAAGCATTAATTGCAATGTTTCCTTGCGTACTTTTTGTTGAATTGTTTTTTTATTAGTTATTGAATATTTTTTTATGCTCATGAAAGTAAAAAATGAAATATAGATTGGGTATTGGGGAATTGAGAGTGATGTGAGGGGGGAGGGGCCATAAGAGCTTCTCCTAATAACGTAGTTATTACATTTTTATTAGGAAGATAATTTATTGGAGCAATTGAATTTGGAGAGAACTCCCTTGTAGTTCCGGCGATAAACGTTTCAAGAAATCCACTTGTTGGCATGGTTGCTACACTTTCATATCGTGGGAGTGGCTTGTTCCAGGTTTCATGCGACTCGATAAATTGCTCTTGAAATGAAGGAGCTTGTTCGGTATGTTTGCATGGTTTAGTGTGAAATTATTCTTGTGTTTCCTAGGCCCGGGTGAAGGATACGAGAGTGAGAACCATAGTTTTAAATGGTATTGTTTCTTATGCCCAAAGAAAAACCCCTGTTATCACTTCTTAACCTGATTCTTATGACAGTGTTGTAAAAAATTTGGGAATTGATATAGAAAAATCTCGCACTTCTCAAGATAAAGTCCTAAAGCTAAAGTGTGATACCATGTGTAATTCAATAGCCCCATTGTCACCTCACCAACCTCTTTTCACTTCAGGCTATCTCTCCTCCAACCTAAGGGGGGTTCTCCCTAGTATATGTTAGGGATCTAATGGCCCAACCAAACCAAGTCAAGAGCCCCCTAACTCTCTATGTTTACTAATATCAATCGAAATATTGAAAAATAGGGTCAGACATGCATCCTGAAGATAAAATTACCAGGGTATTTTTGGGTAATTTCAAAGGGAAAGTCCCCAAACACATATAATCAACGAACTATAACGTGATTTCAAGCATGAAATATCAAAAACATCATTTAAAGGATATTGAAAGGAAAAAGGTGATGGAAGATAGAAAGTGCCTTACTTAAATGCTCTAAGGATTTTTCAGTAGTTGCTCCAAAAGCTTCACTTCAAGGCCCTTCAAGATCGTCTCAAACAATGCTATACCATCAGCTTCAACAATGTTGCTCCAAAAATGTCCTCAAGGTATTCACGAAAAGTTTACTAGAAGTTGCTCCAAAAATATATTCAATAAGGTCTTCATTGTCAACTCGTCTCTTGTTTGGGTGCCTTAATGTGCAATGACATGTTTCCAGGACTGAATTCAATGCAAGGCATATTTGAAACTCTAACTTTGTCTTCTGGTGTCTTATTACAAATTATTTCAGTTTTCATTTTGTGTTTTCAAGTTAGATATTGTTATCAAGTTTTTACATTTATAATTTTATTGCAATGTGGAAAATTGATTAGGGCAGTACAGGAACAACCTTGAGACGGGATGATCACAGAAAGAGGCCAACGAAAGAATATGTAAAGTGCCAACATTTCTCTATCTTCAGGTATTTTAGTTATTTACATAGTTGAAATAATATTAATTTTTTTCAAATATGCAGACACCTAGCCATGGTACGCCTGATGATTCCCTCTATGAGGAAGAGTTTTCTTCATCCCTATCTCCAATGCTCTTGTTGTGAAAAAGGCACGAATTGCAAGGTCGAAATTTAATACTTTGATAGACACGCCTCAAACACCTATAATAGAATATAGGATAAAAAAACTTATGACCCAGCTAGAACCATATCAGGTAATAATAAAAATTAAAAAGGATATTTTTTTTGTTCTGCATGAGATGAATTGTGATAGGTTGATTTTTAATTTTTACATTGACTAAACTAACAAAAATTTATTTTGTATGTAGCGTTTTCTGGCACTTTCTGAACCCGGTGTTGGTGGTAGTGGGACACAAGGGCAAGCGATTGCCTAGCAACCCTCTTGTACACCTTCTACTCCTTTAGGTGCCAACCAAGAAACACACCCTACCCAAGCAGACACCTAGCCAACCGTTGAACGTGTTGGCAGTGATGAGGCTGATATGGCCCACTACATTATTGCGTTTCCTGGAGCTACACGTGTCAGCTCCACAGGGACCATTAATGGCACATTTTTGGTGAACTATGAAAGTGTCCCTATAAAGCATGTACAACTCCCAGGTAAATTTTAATATTTTAACTATTTCATGTACTCTATCTGAAACATATTTATCATAATTTTTATTTTTAAATTCATGATAATATCTTTTTTTGTGTGTAGGAAACAATGAGTTCTACAAGTTTTTGGAGAGCCATGCGTTGGTAATTTTTGGCCCAACCATATGCACAAGGTGGAATTCCTAGAATTCCAACTTGAAAAAAGAACTTCTAGATTATCTAGAAGCCCTTTTTGGGGTCGGCACATTTGACAAAACAGTGGTGGCTCGGGTAGCCGACAAATATTTGAAATATACCAGGGACACCTATAGGACGCAATTGAAATTTAACCCTAGATATGGGCATCCTCTCATAGTTCCAGAGAGTGAGTGGAGAGCACTCATCCATGATGGAAAAGAGAAAAGGGCAAAGAAAGAAGGAAAAATGCCAACTGGACCTGCAAGGTAAATTACAACTTTAATTCAATAGCTTTAATTTTCTCTATGTCTAAAATAAAAGTGTGGTACGTCATCTCTGACTTCAATCTTTTGATGCTAGGTTTCTTGACACCTCGAAGGCAACGAAGGCTAGGATTGACAAAAAGGGCCATCACAAGCTAGACCAGGGCGGCTACTTGAAATTAGCCACAAGAATTGTAATTAAGTAGCTAAGCATCTTATAATTAATTGTATCGCCTTCCAACGTTTTTGTAATCCTATCAAATATGATTAAAAATACACAATCATATGTAATGTAGGGTGATGAATTTGGAACAGAAACTATAGAGGAAGATAAAAATATCGCTTTCCATTTCGCCTATCATGCCGTAGTTGAATGTCGCAGAAGCTTGGGGCAGGTCCCAAGATCCAGAATGCCTGATAAGGTAAAACATTAACCTTTCAATATTTTTTTTCGTCCATAAATTTAATGTCTAAAAACTTTGTTTAAATCAGGGGAGCAACACTACCGATGAGGCAAATAACCCAGTTTTAGAGCCAAATGTAGATGATCCTCACGTGCAACCTAATCATTGTAGTGGCGACCAGGTCGATAATGCTACTATCAGTGAGGGCCGTGATGGTAATTAATTTCCACTTATAATTTTTTCTAATTATACCTTAATGGTTGTCCTTATAACATTTTTTGTTTAAATGACAGAGAATGTTTCCCTTGAGGATCTTACCACCAGAGAGGAAGACAGGGCAACAGTCTCAACGACGACAACTGGTGCACCAGGTAAATAATCTCATTGTAATTTTTTTTATTAATATTACCGAACTAGTTCAATGATATTTAAAAACTGACAATTAAAATTTAATATTATCTGTTTTTGTAGGCGATGCCCCGTCACTGGATGAGCCCAGACATCGTGAATACGCAACTAGGTCAGCAGTGCGGGTTGAAAGGCACGAAACAGGAGCAGAGCACGATGATATTGATGATGTAATTAGGAGCTTTAGAAATAGGAAGAAGAAAAAGAAAATTTGATAATGTAAAATATTGTATTATTATAAGACAAACGTTACCATACTTGGAATTTTTTTTGCGTGATATAAAAAACTCATTTATCATACTAATTTTATGTCAAGCATAAATTTCAATGTTTCCTTGCATACTTTTTTTTGAATTGTTTTTTTATTAGTTATTGAATATTTTTTTTTATGCTCATGAAAGTAAAAAATGAAATATAGATTGGGTATTGGGGAATTGAGAGTGATGTGAGGGGGGGAGGTTCCATAAGAGCTTCCTCCTTGACGTGGTTGGCCCTGTTTAGTAGAGAATAATTTATTGGAGTGATTTAATCTTTGAGAGAACCTCCCTTAATCCAGCATAGCAACAAAAGAGTCAATGTTGACTTAGTTGCTACTCTTTCAGATCGTGGGAGGCTTGTTCCAAGTTCATGCGACTCCAATAAATTGCTCTTGAAATGAAGAGGAGCTTATTTAGGTATGTTTTCATGGTTTAGTGTGAAATTATTCTTGTGTTCCCCTAGGCCCAGGTGAAGGAATGCCAAGGACTGAGAACCATAGTTTTTAAATGGTATTGTTTCTTATACCCAAAAACCCCTCAACATCACTTCTTATTAGTTCTTAACAATAGTGTTGTAAACAATTTGAGAATTGATATAGCAAAATCTCGCACCTCTCAAGATAAAGTCCTAAAGCTAAAGTGTGATACCATGTGTAATTCAATAGCCCCATTGTCACCTCACCAACCTCTTTTCACTTCGGGCTAGCTCTCCTCCAACTCAAGGGGGGTTCTCCCTAGTAGATGTTAGGGATCTAATGGCCCAACCAAACCAGGTCAAGAGCCCCCTAACTCTCTATGTTTACTACTATCAATCAAAATATTGAACAATAGGATCAGACATGCATCCTGAAGATAAAATTGCCAGGGTATTTTTGGGTAATTTCAAAGGGAAAGTCCCCAAACACATATAATCAAGGAATTATAACGTGATTTCAAACATTAAATATCAACAAAATCATTTAAAGGATATTGAAATGAAAAAGGTGATGGAAGATAGAAAGTGCCTTACTTAAATGCTCTAAGGATTTTTTAATAGTTGCTCCAAAAGCTTCACTTCAAGGCCCTTCAAGATCGTCTCCAACAATGTTATACCATCAGCTTCAACAATGTTGCTCCAAAAATGTCCTCAAGGTCTTCACAACAAGTTTACTAGAAGTTGCTCCAACAATATATTCAATAAAGTCTTCATTGTCAACTCGTCTCTTGTTTGGGTGCCTTAATGTGCAATGACATGTTTCCAGGACTGAATTCAATGCAAGGCATATTTGAAACTCTAACTCTGTCTTCCGGTGTCTTATTAGAAATTATTTTAGTTTTCATTTTTTGTTTTCAAGTTAGATATTGTTTTCAAGTTTTTACATTTATAATTTTATTGCAATGTGGCAGATTGATCAGGGCAGTACAGGAACAACCCCGAGACGAGATGATCGCGGAAAGAGGCCAGCAGAAGAACATGTAAAGTGCCAGCGTTTCTCTATCTTTAGGTATTTTAGTTATTTACATAATTGAAATAATATTAATTTTTTCAAATATGAAAACACCTAGCCATGGTACACCTGATGATTCCCTCTACGAGGAAGAGCTTTCTTCATCCCTATCTCCAGTGCTCTTGTTGTGAAAAAAGGCACAACATGCAAGGTTGGAATTTAATACTTTGATAGACGCGCCTCAAACACCTGAACCAGAAGAGAGGATAAAACAACTTATGACCCAGCTAGAAACATATCAGGTAATAATAAAAATTTAGAAGGATATTTTTTTTGTTCTGCATGAGATGAATTGTGATAGTTTGATTTTTAATTTTTACATTGACTAAACTAACAAAAAGTTCTTTTGTATGTAGCTTTTTCTCGCACTTGCTGAACCCAGTGTTGGTGGTAGTGGGACATAAGGGCAAGATATTTCCTAGCAACCCTCTCGTACACCTTCTACTCCTTTAGGTGCTAACCAAGAAACACACCTTGCCCAAGCAGACACCCAGCCAGCCGCTGAACGTGTTGGCGGTGATGAGGCTGATATGGCCAACTACATTATTGCATTTCCTAGAGCTACACGTGTCATCTCCACAGGGACCGTTAATGGCACGTTGTTGGTGAATGATGAAGGTGTCCCTATAAAGCACGTACAAATCCAAGGTAAATCTTAATATTTTAACTATTTCATGTGCTCTATCTAAAACATATTTATCATGATTTTTATTTTTAAATTAATGATAATTTTTTCCTTTTTTTGTGGAGGAAATAATGAGTTCTATAGGTTTTTGGAGAGCCATGCATTCTTAATTTTTGGCCAACCATATGCACAAGGTGGAATTCCCAAAATTCCAACCTGCAAAAAGAACTTCTAGATTATCTAGAAGCCCTTTTTGGGGTCGGCACATTTGACAGAATAGTGGTGGCTCGAGTAGCCAGCAAATATTTGAAATATAAGAGGGACACCTATAGGACGCAATTGCAATTTAACCCTATATATGGGCATCCTCTCATAGTTCCAGAGAGTGAGTGGAGATCACTCATCCATGATGGAAAAGAGAAAAGGGCAAAGAAAGAAGGAAAAATGCCAACTGGACCTGGAAGGTAAATTACATCTTTAATTCAATAGCTTTAATTTTCTCTATGTCTAAAATAAAAGTGTGCTACGTCATATCTGACTTCAATATTTTGATGCTAGGTTGCCTAACACCTTGAATGCACCCAAAGTTGGGATTGACAAAAACGGCCATCACAAGCTAGGCTAGGGCGGCTACTTGAAATTAGCGGCAAGAATTGTAATTAAGTAGCTAAACATCTTATAATTAATTGTATCGCCTTCCAACGGTTTTGTAATCCTATCAAATATGATTAAAAATACACAATCATATGTAATGTAGGGTGATGAGTTCAGAACAAAAACTATAGAGGAATATAAAAATATCACTTTCCATTTTGGCTATCAAGCCGTAGTTGAATGTCGTAGAAGCTTGGGGCAGGTCTCAAGATCCAGAATGCCTGATAAGGTATAACATTAACCTTTCAATATGTTTGTTTTCGTCCATAAATTTAATGTATAACAACTTTGTTTAAATCAGGGGAGCAGCACTACCGATGAGGCAAGTAACCCAGTTTTAGAGCCATATGTAGATGATCCTCACGTGCAACCTGATCATTGTAGTGGGGACCAGCCTGACAATGCTACTATCAGTGAGGGCCGTGACGGTAATTAATTTTCACTTATAATTTTTTCTAATTATACCTTGATGTTTGTCCTTATAACGTTTTTTTTTTAAATGACAGAGAATGTTTCCCTTGAGGATCTTACCACTTGAGAGGAAGACAGGGGAACAGTCCCAACAGTGACAATTGGTGCCCCAGGTGAATAATCTCATTGTAATTTTTTTTATTAATATTACCGAAATAGTTCAATGATATTTAAAAAATGACAATTAAAATTTAATATTATCTATTTTTGTAGGTGATGCCCCATCACTGGATGAGAGAAGACATCGTGACTACGCAACTAGGTCAGCAGTGCGGGTCGAAAGGCACAAAACAGGAGTAGAGGACGATGATATTGATGATGTAATTAGGAGCTTTAGAAATAGGAAGAAGAAAAAGAAAATTTGATAATGTAAAATATTGTATTATTATAAGACAAACATTATCATACTTGGAACATTTTTTGCGTTATATAAAAAACTCATTTATCATACTATTTTTATGTCAAGCATTAATTTCAATGTTTCCTTGCATACTTTTTGTTGAATTTTTTTTTTATTAGTTATTGAATATTTTTTTTATGCTCATGAAAGTAAAAAATGAAATATAGATTGGGTATTGGGGAATTGAGAGTGATGTGAGGGGGGGGAGAGGGTCCATAAGAGCTTCCTCCTTCACGTGGTTGGCCCTGTTTAGTAGAGAATAATTTATTGGAGCGATTTAATCTTGGAGCAAACCTCCCTCGATCCAGCGTAGCAACAAAAAAGTCAATGTTGACTTAGTTGCTACTCTTTCAGATCATGGGAGGCTTGTTCCAATTTCATGCGACTCCAATAAATTACTCTTGAAATGAAGAGGAGCTTATTCATGTATGTTTGCATGGTTTAGTGTGAAATTATTCTTGTGTACCCCTAGGCCCAGGTGAAGGAATTCCAAGGACTGAGAACCATATTTTTTTAATGGTATTGTTTCTTATACCCAAAAACCGCTCAACATCACTTCTTATTAGTTCTTAACAATAGTGTTGTAAACAATTTGAGAATTGATATAGAAAAATCTCGCACTTCTCAAGATAAATTCCTAAAGCTAAAGTGTGATACCATGTGTAATTCAATAGCCCCATTGTCACCTCACCAACCTCTTTTCACTTTGGGCTAGCTCTCCTCCAACTCAAGGGGGTTTCTCCCTAGTAGATGTTAGGGATCTAATGGCCCAACCAAACCAATTCAAGAGCCCCCTAACTCTCTATGTTTACTACTATCAATCAAAATATTGAACAATAGGGTCAGACATGCATCTTGAAGATAAAATTGCCAAGGTATTTTTGGGTAATTTCAAAGGGAAAGTCCCCAAACACATATAATAAAGGAATTATAACGTGATTTCAAACATTAAATATCAACAAAATCATTTAAAGGATATTGAAAGGAAAAAGGTGATGGAATATAGAAAGTGCCTTACTTAAATGCTCTAAGGATTTTTCAATAGTTGCTCCAAAAGCTTCACTTCAAGGCCCTTCAAGATCATCTCCAACAATGCTATACCATCAGCTTCAACAATGTTGCTCCAAAAATGTCCTCAAGGTCTTCAAAACAAGTTTACTAGAAGTTTCTCCAACAATATATTCAATAAGGTCTTCATTGTCAACTCGTCTCTTGTTTGGGTGCCTTAATGTGCAATGACATGTTTCCAGGACCGAATTCAATGCAAGGCATATTTGAAACTCTAACTTTGTCTTCCGATGTCTTATTAGAAATTATTTTAGTTTTAATTTTGTGTTTTCAAGTTAGATATTGTTTTCAAGTTTTTACATTTATAATTTTATTGCAATGTGGCAGATTGATCAGGGCAGTACAGGAACAACCCCGAGACGAGATGATCACGGAAAGAGGCCAGCGGAAGAACATGTAAAGTGCCAACATTTCTCTATCTTCAGGTATTTTAGTTATTTACATAATTGAAATAATATTAATTTTATTCAAATATGCAGACACCTATCCATGGTACACCTGATGATTCCCTCTATGAGAAAGAGCTTTCTTCATCCATATCTCCAATGCTCTTGTTGTGAAAAAAGGCACGAAATGCAAGGTCAGAATTTAATACTTTGATAGACGCGCCTCAAACACCTGAACCAAAAGAGAGGATAAAACAACTTATTACCCAGCTAGAAACATATCAAGTAATAATAAAAATTCAAAAGGATATTTTTCTTGTTTTGCATGAGATGAATTGTGATAGTTTGATTTTTAATTTTTACATTGACTAAACTAACAAAAAGTTCTTTTGTATGTAGCTTTTTTTGGCACTTTCTGAACCCGGTGTTGGTGGTAGTGGGACACAAGGGCAAGAGATTTCCTAGAAACCCTCTCGTACACCTTCTAATCCTTTAGGTGTCAACCAAGAAACACAACCTGCCCAAGCAGACACCTAGCCAATCGTTGAACGTGTTGGTAGTGATGAGGCTGATATGGCCAACTACATTATTGTGTTTCCTGGAGCTACACGTGTCATCTCCACAGGGACCATTAATGGCACGTTGTTGGTGAACGATGAAGGTGTCCCTATAAAGCACGTACAACTCCCAGGTAAATTTTAATATTTTAACTATTTCATGTACTCTATCTAAAACATATTTATCATGATTTTAATTTTTTTTTAAATGATAATATCTTTTTTTTTTGTGTAGGAAACAATGAGTTCTACAGTTTTTTAGAGAGCCATGAGTTGGTAATTTTTGGCCTAACCATACGCACAAGGTGGAATTCCCAGAATTCCAGCATGAAAAAAGAACTTCTAGATTATCTAGAAGCCCTTTTTGGGGCGGCACATTTGACAGAACAGTGGTGGCTCGGGTAGCCGGGAAATATTTGAAATATACCAGGGACACCTATAGGATGCAATTGCAATTTAAACCTAGATACAGGCATCCTCTCATAGTTCCAGAGAGTGAGTGGATAGCACTCATCCATGATGGAAAAGAGAAAAGGGCAAAGAAGGAAGGAAAAATGCCAATTGGACCCGCAAGGTAAATTAAAACTTTAATTCAATAGCTTTAATTTTCTCTATGTCTAAAATAAAATTGTGCTACGTCATATCTGACTTCAATATTTTGATTCTAGGTTTCTTGACACCTCAAAGGCAACGAAAGCTAGGATTGACAAAAACGGCCATCACAAGCTAGGCCAGGGCAGCTACTTGAAATTAGCCGCAAGAATTGTAATTAAGTAGCTAAACATCTTATAATTAATTGTATCGCCTTCCAAGATTTTTGTAATCCTATAAAATATGATTAAAAATACACAATCATATGTAATTTAGGGTGATGACTTCGGAACAAAAGCTACAAAGGAAGATAAAAATATCTCTTTCCATTTCGGCTATCAAGCCGTAGTTGAACGTCGCAGAAGCTTGGGGCAGGTCCCAAGATCCAGAATGCCTGATAAGGTAAAACATTAACCTTTCAATATGTTTGTTTTCGTCCATAAATTTAATGTACAACAACTTTGTTTAAATCAGAGGAGTAGCACTACCGATGAGGCAAATAACCCAGTTTTAGAGCCAGATGTAGATGATCCTCACGTGCAACCTGATCATTATAGTGGGGACCAGGCCGACAATGCTACGATCAGTGAGGGTTGTGACAGTAATTAATTTCCCTTATAATTTTTTCTAATTATACCTTTATGGTTGTCCTTATAAAAATTTTTGTTTAAATGACAGAGAATGTTTCCCTTGAGGATCTTACCACCAGAGAGGAAGACAGGGAAACAGTCCCAACAGCAACAACTGGTGCCCCAGGTGAATAATCTCAGTGAAATTTTTTTATTAATATTACCGAACTAGTTAAATGATATTTAAAAACTGACAATCAAAATTTAATATTATCTGTTTTTGTAGGCGATTCCCTATCACTGGATGAGACGAGACATCGTGACTACGCAACTAGGTCAACAGTGCGGGTCGAAAGGCACGAAACAAGAGCAGAGAAAGATGATATTGATGATGTAATTAGGAGCTTTAGAAATAGGAAGAAGAAAAAGAAAATTTGATAATGTACAATATTGTATTATTATAAGACAAATGTTACCATACTTGGAACATTTTTTGCGTTATATAAAAAAATCATTTATCATACTATTTTTATGTCAAGCATTAATTTCAATGCTTCCTTGCATACTTTTTGTTGAATTTTTTTTTTATTAGTTATTGAATAATTTTTTTTATGCTCATGAAAGTAAAAAATGAAATATAGATTGGGTATTAGGGAATTGAGAGTGATGTGAGCGGGGGGGAGGGGCCATAAGAGCTCCCACCTTCATGTGGTTGGCCTTTTTTAGTAGAGAATAATTTATTGGAGCGATTTAATCTTGGAGCAAGCCTCCCTCGATCCAGCGTAGCAACAAAAAATCCACTGTTGACTTAGTTGCTACTCTTTCAGATCGTGGGAGGCTTGTTCCAAGTTCATGCCACTCCAATAAATTGCTCTTGAAATGAAGAGGAGCTTATTCAGGTATGTTTTGACATTTTCAACATATGTTCTAACATTATCATAAGAATGCATCTTAGAGTAAAAAAACTACATCAATTACTTGTATTTATTGTATAGATAATGATGGATTTTGATTGACTTGGCAGTGCAGGTACAAATCCTCTTGCATCATGAGCAATACAACTTGTCAACCACAGTCATGTCCAGGATATTTTTGCTTGTGCGCTTGACCAGGTTCATAATGTCACATTTTGTAAGTTCCTTTACAGTTCATGATTCAATATTAAGCTTGTTCATGATTATTATCTAGGTTTTTTGAATGTGTTTTTTCATCTATTTGATTGTAAGCAACTCTGCATGTTTCATGTTGTTCACTATGATTTCTCCCATTACCACTCCTAGGATGAATCTGACTTTATTGTTACATAGGTTACTTTATTTTTACTATGATTTCTCCATTTACGATTTCATAGGTTACATCATGTAAAGTTGTCAATCTCAGGTTGGTGATGAGATTTAGTTCTCCAGATTTGGGGCTTTTTTGATATTTTCTCCCTCATGTCATTCCTACATCACCTCGTTGTTTGAGCATGCCAATTTTCAACCACTTGTACCAATTGGCACATGTCAATCTCTGAGTGGTGCCACATTTCACCTATTTTCGGCCCACTTGACCACCTGAAAAACTCAAATCCACACACCATGTGTCTTTATCATGGAGTACCACATGTCCTATATATTTAGGTCGATAAGCCTTATGTTATGAAAGAGATCAATTTTTTTTCGTCAACACTTCTTATCTAGGCACGACACTTGTTACTTGTTTAATCTGACGGTCACAGTCTCTCGGGTTACCTTCTAGGTTTGACAGACCACTGGTTTATGGTATATTTCCATGGAATCGGTCTGAAAATAGTAGCAACAATCCACACACCTAAAACCATCGACAGACCTGCCATTTTAGTAGCTGCATTTCCGAAATTGCCAATACACCTGCCGTTTTAGTTGCTGCATTTCAGCAACTGCCAATACACCTGCCGTTTCATTCTCCTGGACTTTGTGTATGCATATTTTTCATATAATTTTATCACAAAGTTGGCTACAATGCTTTGACATGCCTTTGAATATTTTTGCAGGTTAGAAGACATTTCAGGCCAGAGCTATTGTATAGACTTGATGAGATAGTTGTATTTGATCCTCTTTCTCATGATGAGCTTAGAAAATTTGCTAGACTACATATGAAAGATGTAGCGATTCGTCTTGTAGAGAGAGGTGTTGCTTTAGGGGTTATATATGCTGCTCTGGATCTTGTTCTTCAAGAAGCCTATGATCCTGTAAGTAATCACTTTGTTTTTCTTTCCTTCTTATTCAGAGTCTATCTTGCCAGGGGATGTGCCTGTTATGGTTTGTTAGAGACCGTTGTTAATTTCATCAATGTCCCTCATAATATGTTTGATTGTGTTTATAAATAATAAACAATTATTACACCAAAAAATAAACAATTAAATGTACTATGAGTAATATGATATCTTGAAATAATTCTCATTATAATTTCATAACCTCTGCTCTCACTTGGTGGTGTCTATATCACTAAGTGTGTCTTCTTTAAAATTATAGTTACAACAGACAATGAACAATCAATTGCACTGTGAGTGATATCTTGTAATAATTCTTATTATAATTTCCTAACCTCTACTCTCATTAGGTGTCTATATCACTAGGTGTATCTATTTTAAAATTATAGTTTCAATGGTAGA
The DNA here is from genome assembly GCA_034641835.2 of Pinus albicaulis. Lineage (NCBI taxonomy): Eukaryota > Viridiplantae > Streptophyta > Pinopsida > Pinales > Pinaceae > Pinus > Pinus albicaulis. The sequence continues at coordinate 1,808,698,252 of CM076578.1, forward strand.
TAAATTGTTATCTTAAAATTATAGCTTTGATGGTGATACCTTGTGATTGATAATGTAGTTTGAAGCAGCTTTGGATTTGACTAATATAGTCTCAGGAACCTCTGAGAATACAAAGGTTGTGATTGATTACGGGGCACTGCCTATATTTGTGGAACTTCTTACCTCTGGGAATGATAATGTTCGAGAATAGGTAGCATGTTTATTTTAGAGGCATAAAATTATTCTTCCCAACTATCTTTATATGTCTGTAATTTTGGAATTTGATTTAAAAAACTAGTACCCAAATTTGAGTTCAACTGGTGTTCGTGTAAGGCTATTTGGGCTTTGGGAAATATTGCTGGAGACTCTGCAACATTTAGGGATCTTGCCCTCAGTCATGGAGCTCTGAGGTAGGTGCTTGCCCAGTTGAATGATACTGCCAGAATTTCAATGATAAGAAATGCTACATGGGCTCTGTCAAATTTTTGTCGTGGTAAACCCCAACCACTATTCGAACAAGTAAGCAGAATACATTTTCTGCCTCTTCTTCTTAGTTCGCAGATACTGTGGATTTTTTTTATAGATCTTGGTGCTTGGTAGATTTGGACGTAATATGGACCTAGGCGCTTGTTCATTACAATGACTCTATCATCAGGTTTTAGAAAATGCTCAGAAATTTGGGTTTCAGAAGGGGATTACCCTTGCTTGCAATTATCGATTATCAATCACATTCAAAAAAGTCTTTCATAGAATTGCTAAGCTCTTTGTAGGTGAATTTCCAAGGCAATTTCACAATATCTGAACTAAATTTGTCTGTCCTTTTCAATACTCTGCACTTGTAACAGAACCAAACAAATAATATAGTGGCCAATGCAACAAAAACAACACCTCCTGTTGAAATGCCTGCAATTCACCATCTTTGCACGCATGAATGACTATGGCACCCTCTTTTGTGAACAGGTACTCGAGATGAAGGTACTGGTTTCGATTAGGATCGTGGAATTCAACATCCAAAATAGTATCAAATTCCACTGAAATAGTATTCCCCAGCGAGGGCAACAGTTCATTGAGACCTATTGCACTCATCACCCCCAAATAGCCTCCAGGGCTCCCCAGAGTGTGATCATCTTTGTTGCTGAGTATATTTTTATTTTTTCAGTGAGAGTTTAGGGTTTCTCTAACATAGCTTCTGAAATCCGATTCAGTTCTTGCTTGAATATCTTCACATAATACTCATGGTTTGGATTGATGAGCATGCTCTGAATGGTTGGTTGATTCATAAGAACCACCCATATAGTCAGCTTGATATATTTCAGAATTTTTCTCGGGTTTCCTTTTTCACCGTTTCTAGTGGGTGGGATGGTGTGGGGTGATCCATCAATACTGGTGCTCTTGTAGTAGAGAATTTGTTTTTGGGGATATAAAGGAGCATTTGATGTAGATATCCCATTGTATGCATTCATAGATGGGCACGAGAGGTCAAGAATTTAAATTAAAAATATGCAACCTCTAGCATGGCAACCTGAAGGCTATGAGAGACACTAGTTAAAGATTGTTTTGTGCTGGCCTTAACATAGTCATGATTTATTTATATTATCTTAATGCAAATATATAGTCTGGTCTCATTAAAATGAGGATTGTGGTTGTATTTCTCTTTGGTTTTTTCTCTCTTAATTCTCCAGAAGTTGCCAAAAGTTGCAATAGTTGTTTAGTTTGCCTATTACAACTTAAAAGTGGTTTTTAGCAATGGGATTCATGTTTTTTAAGGTTCATACTAATATGAAGATCTTGTAATTCTATATTCAAGATAAGAGAAGATGGCCTCTTCTTTGGGCAGTATGACAACAATTGCCACATCTACCTCATTGGGTAACAATGGAAAGGGGAAGAAGTTGGGTGCAATGTTTGATAATTATGGCAGACAATTGTCTTCTCTTTCAGTTTTTTCACCCATTTCCTTTAATTTCTCAAGCAGAAGAGGAACTCTAAGATTATGCGAGAGAAAGAAGGTAGTTAATACAAGAGCTATGGAAAAGGAGTTGTAATTCAACAAGGATGGCTCAGTGACAAAAAAATTGCAGGTCAGAGAAAAAATTATGTTTAAAGGAAGGTCACCTGCACGTGAAACTTCACTGCAGTGGATCTTTCCTTGTCCACTTATATTCGATTTTAATGTTTTATTTTAATTTTTCATGGAGGGTTGTTTTGGAATATGGTCTAGCATTCAATTGCACACTTACTGAAAGCATTGTCAATTTGTCTTGCAGGCGGTGTGAAAAAACTTGTTGATATTGTTGGAGTCACCCTTGGGGCAAAGGGAAAAATGTTGTCTTGGAGAGCAAGCATGGTTCTCCGAAAATAGTTAATGATGGTGTGACAGTAGCTAAGGAGGTAATTTGTATATGTGTGCTCTGGTTTTCTTTTTAACATTGTATTAGTTCCCCCTCTTAAATGTCTCAGATTTGGTAGGCATAATTTGAAAACTCAAAGGTGAAAGGAAACATATTTGTTACCCAGTGGTCTACTTGGCCTATGGGCTAGCCACATTAGAGTAATGCATAAAGCTTTTCACAACAATAAAAGGAAAGGGTTATGGCTGAGTCAATTTTTATTGTTATTGACTGTGTAATGAAATGTATCTCAATGCTATGGTTTTGGCCTTTTTATTGGTTGAATTAGAGGACCCAGTTGAAAATATTGGGGCCAAGTTGGTAAGGAAAGTTGCAGCAAAGACAAATGATTTAGCTGGGGATGGAACCACAACATTTGTTGTTCTTGCACAGGGTTTAATAATTGAGGGTGTAAAGGTAACTTTTTGTCAATTGTACTGGATTAAGATCATCTATTAATTTTTGTAGGGTCTTATGGTGTTTGGTTTTTTAGTTTTGGGTTGGGCTTATTGAGTCTAAGATATTTTTTGAGTGAAAAAATTGCTATTAGGTATTAAAAAATTTTGGTTCTTTTGTCAAAATTTATGAGCTTGTTAGGAAATAAAAAATTGACAATGGTTGTATCTTAAATTTGTGGAAAACAATTTGAAATGAAACCTTTTTGTTTAGGTTCTTGTAGCAGGTGCAAACCCCATTCAAATTACTAGGGGCATTGACAAGACAATAAAGGCCTTGTTTCGGAACTCAAAATTTTGTCAAAGGAGGTAAACGCTTGCCTTTTGAGTAGGTTGGTTCTCCTTTTTGCTGATGGTTTGGTGTATCTAATTGAATTAGTTGCCTAAGGTATTTTTGGTTGCAAACTCCTTTTCATTTTTCATACAGTATTGGCCTTGTGGAATACATTTGATTTTTTGGTCTTGTTAGATCTACAACATTTGTAGTTTTTTAGTCTTATGGCCGAGGTGCACTTTTATTATGGAAATAGTTGATGCAATATTGTCATTTAATCCTTACTGCAGGGTAGCATGTTGAGAAGTTTCTTGTGAAACATTTGGTGTTCAAAATGACACTTGATCCTATACAGCATCATGCACTTGACTTCAAAATTCATATTCAATGTGTGCCAGAAAATTCTTGCAAAATTTCAAATATTTATGTTGTTTTAAACCATTATCTTCTTCACGTTTTGGATGCTGAAAATGAGAAAAAGACTTTGGTATGAAACCAACTGGTGAATAATTTCCAGCAAAACAACCAATTCCAAGACATGATTTAGAAGTAGAACATATGTACTTATGAAGCATAGAAAGATATCCTTGATGCATTGTCAATGTTTGGCTAGGGTTATTTTTGGAGAAAATAACTCCTTATTCCTAGAATAGTGATCTTCAATACAAGTAAATGCTAGAGAAGAGAGATCATCGTGTGACATAAACCTATTAACAAAATTGAACAGGGAATGATTATTAATTATGGCATACTAAGTTGTCAGTGATTTTGACTATTTTTCTTTAGCATGTAAAAATGTTAAATTCCAAACTTACATCATCATGGTTTGGAATCATGAGCTTGAATAATTGTCCACCATGCTCATAATTTCATTGTTGTATTCATATCTATAAAAAACGTTTCAAATAATAATAATAAAGTTCTATAAGAAAAATATAGACCTCCATGCTGCTACTCCTTGTGAGACAAAGTCAAAATTGCATTACACAATCTGACACATAAGAATCTCCAATATCCCGGTGGTATGTATCCAAATTATTATAATAGTGTCTTCAAGACTTATGTTGACATTGCCAATGAGATATTTAAGCAATGAAAGATGGAGCCTTCTTCATTGTTGTATATGTAACAATCTTTTATTAATATAAATATTGATGTTTTTGTCTTTCTATAAATGAAATGTAAAAATAATTTATTTTGGTCAATTGATTTTTTTTTTTTTAAAGCTTTTCATTATGGAAGAGCGACATAGATATATGCCCTTCTAATTGAAATTCGGACCTGCCCTTCAAATTTGATCACTGTGTGGGACCTTAACAAACAATAAAACTATTCTGCCACGCATTATATAAAACATATAACAAAACCTTTGTCAAAACTTCAAACGAACCCTTTAGCCGTGGAGCCCGCCAGACTTCAAACGATGATAAACCATAATTCAAACCAAATTCGCATTCCAAAATAGCTTGCTAACTTCGGCCAATTTTGTGATGCAAAAACCAAATGTATTCCACCCTAATATTTTTCGGGTCCGAATTTGGGCTGGCATACAGAGAGAGAGTTGTGACGCGAATTTCTTATCAAATTCGCCCTAATCTTTTTCAGGTCCAGATTTCCATTGCACCAGCGACCCAAACAAAGATCTGCTCCATTCAATTTCTACCATGTGTCCTCAATGAAAAGTTTCCCTGTTCCTGCATGTGGGTGCATTCGATGGTGTTTAAGGCAATGGGACATGGATGTGGTGATTTCATATCAATCGCATTAAGTTTTAACACTGTTCCATTAGCCGATATTTAAGTTCCAAGGTTTTCACATCAAATCGAATTAATTTTTAACGTTGTTCAAGATCGGACCTCCACTCCTGTTAGTGATTCCGCATGCTCCAATATGATCCGGCCTTTAGCTCTCATCAATGAGAGATTAATTAATGGCGGGAAAATTCTTTGATGCCATTGCGATTAAATTCGATAAATGAGCGTTTCGCTATAGTTTTCGGATAGTAGCAACCTTTGAATTGCGAGATGCTCTCTGGTTGTGGGTTATTTACTAGCGCTTCTCACTATGACGAAGGAGAAGTATGGATATTTCTTCTTGAACCTTGGTGCAAATGCTGCATTTCTCACCGATGCAGTATGTGTGTCTTCCTCGGTTTCTTGGAATCTGCTTCCCAGTCTCGTCTTGTGCCCTCAAGGCGCACCCATGCCTCACACACGTCAAAGGATGCCGTGCCACGGGGGAAGCACTGAGAGTCAACCTGCGTGCTCCCTCAGCCTCCAACGAGGTAGATGGCAAGAGCGAGTCCGGTGATTATTACGCGGTCGCTATCCAAGCACTAGAAGTGGGCTGGGAACCAAGTTCATCCTTACGTATGTCCTTAGACTCTTTGCTCCTCATTCCCCATAGCTTCACCTTCTCCCATGACGCGCCAGCATGCTTTTTTCCTTGTTCTCTGCAGAACGCCCACGAATCACGGCCCCGTCACCGCATGGTTTCGTGAGGAGAGCCCAAGTCGGAGGAACATTACTGTCACGGTACGAGCTCGGCAAGCCCCGGCATTTGGGCCTTCGGGGAGGAAGCGGTGGTGTGAGTGTGGAGATAGCACCTAGCGATCCTGGACCTTCGGATGGTCTTGGGATCTCGAGGAACCACTTGGGAGGTATTTTGTGGTTAATTTGGTTTTCTTGCTTCAAGCCCCACTTGGTGGGCATGTTTTGAATTATAATGCATGCTGAACCTGCAGCAATATTTTGAATTACGTAAACGTTCAAGGCGGTTTCCTGATGTAAAGGCAGTCTTATTTTTGATTTTTGATGACAAATTTTCATAAGTAAAAATGTTTTTTGACTTGATCATCTTTTGTAATTTATTCCTTACATTAATAGATTAACTTTACTTAGAAAAAAAAAATGTTGCCACATTTCTATTTTAAGCTTGTTTTGAAATACAAAGAAATAATATTTATATGATTTTTTATAGTCAAAACGCTGTAATTGGTTTATTATATTAATATTTCACAGTCAATTAGCATTTAGCACTAACAATTTGGAAAAAAAATATTTCTGTTTCTATTTAAACTTTATTTTTGAAATACGAGCCATGTTTATATGATTGTTTATAGTCGGAAACCTTCTTGGTGGTTTATTATATTAATATTTCCAGTCAATTATGTTCATAACAATTGGAAAAAAAAATGTTGCCTTTTCATTTCTATTTTAAACTTTGTATTTTTGAAATACGAGCCATGTTTATGGTCTACATATTATACTCTTTCTGCGTATATCTACGGAATATTTATATGAAGCAGGGTGGATGTTGTAGCAGGCTAATAATGGAAACAAGCAAACTGGACATACATCTTGGATCTGAGATGGTTACACCAATTTTGGAATCAAGCGAGCAGGTTTAGGATGGTTTGTTACACAGGGAACAAGCGAGCAGAACCTCTGATCGACCACCCAGGTTTATGCATATTTTATCTATCATGGATTCTTTTCACGTATGAGGCATATATCAACGATACATGTCTACTTACATTTCACATTATCCCTTTATGATACTATTTTATGTGTTCGACGAGTTATCCTCCTTGCCTTTAAAATAACGTCTTTTGGTCTATGTTCTTTGGTTTATTGATATGGTCGATGGTCTTTTTATATTTTGGACATATCACACTCCCTCACATGATGATACTTTTCTACGATAGGATTTTGGGTACTTTAATTTTTATTTGGAACAATGGACGTGTTTGCTCTGTCCATTTGCTTTGCTATTCTACATCTTCTTTATTTTTAGCTTTCTTTATAGATGTCTCGAGCATATTTGGATGTTTCTCCATATTGTCGATAATCTCCATGTGAATGATTATTGGGTTTTATGTCATGTCCCCATGTATGTGACACCAGGGTATTTTTCTATCATTGTCTAGGTGGGACTTCCACTTTTACGGATGGATATTTAGGTTCCAATCTTCGGATGTGAAAATGTAAATGACTTCATGGACTATTTTTCTTCATATAATATATTCCAAAATAGCGTTTTTTACTATTTTTGTGAAAAAAAAATGATTGTTTATAATTGACAACCTTCTTGGTGGTTTATTATATTAATATTTCACGGTCGAATTATGTTCATATAATTGGAAAAAATATTTGCCTGTTTCTGTTATTTTAAACCTATTTTTTGAAATACGATATAGTATTTATATGATTGTTTTTATAGTCGAAACTAACTGTGAGGTGGATTTATTATATTAATATTTCACAATCGAATTATGTTCATAACAATTGGAAAAAAAAAATGTTTCCTTTTTCTTCCTATTTTAAGCCTGTTTTTTTGAAATCTGGAGACACGTGTTTTATATGATTGTTTATAGTCAGAAGCGTTGTAAGGAGGTGGTTTATTATATTAATATTTCACGGAATAATTGAACGCCCACGATTTACTTTCTTTAAATATTGGAGATTCTTGTCATGTTTTAAAGTTTCATTTTATTTTAGAATTAGACCCTCCATCGGTATCTTAGGCGTTTTGTAGCGTTGGTCTTAGACATCATGAGCGATTCGTCAGTCTTGTGGCGTTTGCCGATATTAGAGCATTACTTCTAAGTGGTATTAGACACTTTTGGAATCTTGTCGATATTCACGGCAACAAGACAGCGACATCAGTCTTGCAGCACTTTACATGCATAGTCTTATGACGTAACCTTTTATGCAACATCAATTGTAACCAAAAATGTCAGGCTTGTGATATAAAACATTTGAAGCGGCATTCAAAGCGATCAGACCACATTCGTCAAAATTAATGATTTACAAACGTAGGAAAGTAGCGTTCAAATCAATAGAACCACATTTGTCAGATTGTGACAATATATAAATGGAAAACATTCAAATTTTGAACCTACATTTAAATTGCAAGTGCGTGATACAAGCGTGGAAGCATATTTGGCAGAAGCTTGTCGGAAAAACGCTTGTTTGGAAGCGGCTTGAAAAAGTTTCATTAGTCGACACTTTGTCGATGCTGTCGGAGTAGATGTAATGATAAACCATTTCTAGTCACCATTGTCGCTCTTGTGGCGACTATGTATGGAATAGTGACAAAGTGGCCATGGAAATTAGGCCAAATTTTCTAGTGGGATCTCAATGGTGGAATCATATTCACATCTTGAGTTTCAGATTTCTATGAATTCCTCGTGGAGAAGCATCTTAAAGGAATCTAAGGAGAATCTAAAATATTCTATAGCTAGGTATGACGGTGTTAGAGTTAAAAAATTGACACAAAATCCGGTGGTGTAGTTAGATTTTCCATATGAGCCATATATTTTTCGGACATTTTTCAATGGATAAGGACAGCGGTGTGAATTCAACATGTGGATGGTTGAATTCTTTCCATTCGATGCCGTTTGTGATGGTGCTTTCAGATCCGTGATTGAGCAACTTCTTCTTTAGCCGATTATTAGATTTGAGGTATGTGAAGTGTTATTTCCTTAGCCTTCAGTGAGTATTGTTATGAGATGCTTTATTTCATGTCGATTCCTTCTTGATGTATGATGCGGGTTCTTCAAGTTTATTTGTTGTTGATTCTTGTTGATGCAAGGTGCATAATATTTATGTGTATTGATGTGGTATGTGGTATTTATCATGGATGGTGACTTGTATTGCGAGATCCTTTGTTGCTTGATGGTGGGATACTTTTGTCTAGTGTGTGTGACGTTGTCATCTTTGATAGGAGGTTTGTGATGAGTGAGAGTTCCTTGGCAATGGAACGTCTCGTGGAGACTCTTTGCCACTCATGTTGATTGTCCTTGTATGACAAGTCAAAAACATCCATGTACATTATCACCAGTTACAACACTAAATGAGAAGTGGCCAAAACCATCGAGACAGGAGCCGGAGACATAGTCCACACTGAGCAAGCTTCGTTATTAAACCTCACATTTTTATGTGATTGTTGACATTTGATCATCTCGATTATTTATACATGTGTTCATTAATTTTTTTGATAAAATGTGATTCTAACAAATCGAAGTAAAGTTCTTGGTTAAGGGTATGCAAAAATTTTAAAAGGATCACTGGGCTCCTACCTCTAAAATACAAAGCTCTACTACCCACTCTATGTCCCCTTATGGAAGTCTACCTCCATCCGGTGTGTTATTTGTTTGAGGAGGGTATGTGTGTGCATGCCTCAATCATCCTGATTCTGCTCTTCTTATCCTATCCTCCATCTCCAATGACTCCCGATACATGGTGACCTTACCCGGCCTTATTGACTGCCCTGCTGCTCCCAATACCACATTGGTATACGGGATGTCAACCACAAAGAAGTGATCAATCACCATGTATGTCCCCATGGTCACGCTAATGTTGGAACATACCTCATGTCTTGCATGGTTACGGAACCCGAGAACCAGCACGGGGAGAAACCCACTCAAAACTCTCCTATCGGTATGCCTCCTCTGCACTAGGCTGGGCATTGATGAAGGATTATGGTGTGTATCCACCAATGCGAAAATCATTGCCCTTATACGTTGCCTGCCGGACACGCGGTGTATCAAAGTATGAGCCTCTCCTCGGGATGCAAGGACTCCTCCTATGGGTGTATTGCCCTCTTGCTCTGGGGGGGTGGTGGTGTATGATCTTGTCACGGATACATCGGCGACATCTCCCTCAACTCCTCATACGGATCTTCTTTTCGCCAGCATGGGGAGAAGGCCTCGATGCAACATGTCTTCCTGTGGCATATCAGCTGACCTAGTACCCACTGGCTCTACGGCATGAAGCATAACTTCCTCGATCTTAGATCCCTCCAGTTATCGTGGCCAGGCTCTTGACTGGATTTCACTTCGGAGGTGGAACTCTCGTGTCTTTCCCTTTGAAGGCTTGAATGCAAATCTTTGAGGAGAAAGGAGCTCTGTTGTGGGCAAAGGCATCTTGCGAGTCTGTCCTCCCCAGCGTGTCCAAGTGTGAGGCCAAGTAGACGACCTTAGCGCGAGCCTCTCCCCGACCCGTCACGAAACATGTAAATCCTCCTGGTTGTGGAAAAATGGAACCATCACTAAAGTCTCAGAAATCGAGAGATGCTGCGTCTACGGGTTCCCGATGCGCGGAAACACTTGGTCAACTCAACCATTCTCCTCGGGGTCCTTCTAGTCCAAATCTTTCCCACTAATCTCTGAGTGAACTCACGCCACATTATCCTCCTAAATGACAGTGTGGACATCCATGAGACCACCGGTCATGGGCTTCCCCTCAAGGTGCGGCATTGCCACCTTGTTGGCCTCCACCTCACTTCTTGGCAGTTGGTAGTAAATGTCCAAATCTTCACCCAAGCCATTGTTGAACATTTTGATGACCTATTGTATGTAGGCAAGAAAGAATTTACCACGGTCTTGTTGGTCGCTTTAATTGTTTAACAATTTAAGCTCCATAAATTGTCAACCGAGGAAATGCAATTTATTCAAAGACGATCACGCCTTTGGATATGCTCAATTCAAAGAAAAAATAATGTTGTGAGAAATAAAAAAATTCTAAAATTGGTAATCCAGCAAATCTAATTATTCACTACTGTTTAATCAAGGCGAAGTTACTTATGTTATAGTAGAAGTAATTCCTCTGATGAATTGCAAAGTCAAATAAAGAAATCAATGCGGGAAAGGAAACCAATCAACCATAGCAGAGACGAGGACCCTATTCCTTTAAATAGGAACATTTTCTTTTTGACACTAATCTTTCTGTGAAAAGATAAACTCAAGAGAACGGACCCTATTCACATGGTGGGAACCTTCAACTTTTGTCTCCTGTTTCCTAATCTGCTAACGAGGAAAGAAAGGCAATCAATGGGCTTGTTCCTATTCATTTGTACGAATCTTAGAAGCACCTTTGACATCAATCTAATACATTGAACAGTGTGAAAATGAATCTCAACTTCTTAAGAATGAATGTATAAACATGCGAGGCGTTAAAAAAAAAAAAAAGAAAATAGAATGCTCAATAAACTACGAGTGACCACATGAGCTGGTGTTTCGGCAAACAAAAATCAAGTAAAGTGCGAATGTCATAAAGAAATACAAACTACGAGGGAGCATTCGAAGGCGAATCTTGTGAGGAAGGCGAGCCCCTTTCCTTCTCACAAGATTCCCCAGAGGAAAGAACTAAATTGGAACGCTCAAAAGAAACCTTTATTCATCTGTCAAAAATGAATGATACATTACAATGGAGTCTTGCTCCTTTTCGCTCAAAAATAGTGTCTCTCCTGCAGTCTCTAACTCTCCCCTTCTAATGATGATGTATCCTCTTTTTAAAGAGGAGACATCTATTACAGTTACATCAGAGAAATCCTATCTTTATCCAAATATGTTCTTCTATCTTAAAACAGGGTCCTTTTATTCTTCCATAGAAAATTATTGTTACAACAGATATAAAAAGGTATTGGCTTCAGAACAATCCGTGTAACAACCTTCCATGCTTGTCTTTTTCGTGTTGCCATTGTTCCTGAAATACTCTTTCGAAGTCACAAATCACGATTAATGACGGAATTTACGTGCCCACTGACTGTTTCAGCAATGGAATCGACTGTTTCAGCAATGGCCGATTGTTTCAGCACAACACATTCCTTATCATAAATTATCTGCGATCTTTTAGACTTGTGTTAGCAACAATCTACCTTCGATTAATGATGAAATATAAGAGTAATGTGGAATTATATGTAAACAGATTAAATATATAGTAAATAGAAGGAATATTTCATATACCTTTGGATAAAATGGATGAAAATGATAATGTAACCTTTTTAAATATAGCTATAAAGGGTAAGGTGGTGTCAAAATGTATGGTAAAAATGGTACATTGTGAGGTCCTAACATCCCCCCCAACTGAAAGGGTTGCATTTCCTCAGGAAACTTTTAGTCCGAGTCAGAGTCTGAGTACTGACTCTTTGCATGCAAGTTACTCAAGAAATAACTGTGGAAGGTGGCTTCTGTCGAAGATCTGAATCCCTGGTTATTCTGCAATTTCTGCCATGCTACTGCCTCATCCCTGTTAGCCAATTTGTAGTGAGGCTGGTATCGTTCTTCCAGCATCCATAAGATAGGGAAGTGAAAATGATAACCAATCTAATTCTCGGCACATTGCTGAATGCATCTGATATAGTTTGGTACCCTGGATAGTGCAGTTTGAAGATTATCAAGGCTAAAAGGGTTATACTCTTGTCTTTACTTACATGACTGTTGCCAGAACATGGTGTTGGCCTTCAAGGCAGCAGTTTCTTTGACTCTGATTAACTGATGACACTTTAGGAGTATTGAGGCTTGCAATTGTTGTATGTAGATGCGCATTCCTGGCTTCTGCAAAAATCGATGATATTCCGCTACAAAAGTGGTCGGATTTTAAGGTTCCGGTCTTATCCAAAGGAGGTGATTATCCTCATTATGCCTACTTGCAATAAAAGCAGTTTGCCATGTGATTTGATTGGCAAGAAATGAAACAAATGCCCTAATTTGTATATCACCAACAATTGGATTCAGGTTGACCTTTCTATTATTAGGCATAGCCTCATTATGAAGATAAAGTTCACATAACAAATGTTGGTCACTAGCGGGGGCCTCAGCAAATGTTTTGACAAATTGTTCCGTTGTGAGAAACTCATGAGGTCTCCCATCCTTAATTTCTTTCAACTGAAAATAAACAAGGCGTTCAGAAAGGAACAGAGAATAATTCAAGGAAGGTTTCCTGGTGGCTAACAATTTTTGTACTAATGAAAACATCAGGACCAGTTTGTCTTTTAACTCCTTGATTTCTTTCTTGGAATCCTTGAGCTGTTGAAGTGTCTGCTCCCAATTATCCCAGTTGACATACATCTGATTCTTCCAGGCCAACTTATGATGTTGTAACATTTTATCTTGATCAACAGCATACTGCTTCTTCCAGTTATTCATTATTTCCAATTCTTTCCATGGCAGAGTCTGTGTCCCGGCATTATAAGTACTAGGTTGGGGCATAGTCTAAGTAGCTGAGCTGACTGACACAGGGCAGGATATCTGTGGCTTGGTTTCTTTTTCCAGACTTTTTGAGGGCCCTACTAGTTCTTGTGTGGCAATAGGGCATTCTTCTTTGACTGCAACTGATGTGGATGCCTCAGGCACTGGGACCTTGACTATTTTGTATTCGGCATGTTGGTAAATGTTTCCACATTCATGGTACATGTATTCTTTACATGGGTCATTCTTTTCTACTGATGTTGTGTGTGCCAACATGTAGAGATTTAATTCTTTATCAAAGGCTTCCCTTGCCATTACCAACTCTTTTTTATAGGCCTATAATTCTGACTTCAAAAATTCGTTCTCCTCCAATAAAGATGCCATGGTGAGTGAACCCTGTGTGTTGGTTGCTTTTGTTGGAGTTGATTGCTGCTCCACAGCTGTAGCTGGTTCTTGTGTTTCAGCTACAACTGGTTTCATTATATTATCATGCTTGGTGTTTGATTTTTGCACCTCAGCAGCTGGTTCTTGTGTTTTAGCTGTTGAGTGAGTAACTGGTTCTTGTGGAACAATTACTGTTTGAGTAGTAAACAATGTCATATTACCCTGGGCATCTGGTTCTTGTGGAGCAGTGCCATAGGAAGAGATGGGTAATGGTTCGGGAATTTGGAATGGTGATGAGGATTGAAGTTTTAACAAGATGACTTTAGTTTCAACAGTCGTTTTCATTTTTCTCCTAGGTAGGAAAGCAGAAAAGGTGGCTTCCCTTTTTTATGAGAAGGTTCTTTCCTAGGGGAAGGGCTATCGGAAGAGGTGGCAGCTTGGGATGTGGCCCTTGTTTGCCTTTTTGAGACAGAGACTGTTGCAGTTCGTCTCTTCCTTTTATGAGTAGGGGGAGATGGGAGTGTTTCAGGTTGAGAGTCATCACTAGAGATGTGGACAGTGGGGTGGGGTGACTCTGCTGAATGGGATGAACTTGGGGGCGGATCAACTGGTTCTGAAGATGGAATCAATGGGGGATCAGGGATATCTTTCAGTTGCCTTTCATAAGAGCTTTCGGGATTTTCTTGGGGGATTTCAGCTTCTTGGGGAATTTCAGGGGCTTGTTGGAGAAGTAAGGGTGGATTATTCAGAGGGGGGTTTTGCTGAGCAAAACCCCTCTGAATTAATAATTAACATAAGCGATGATGGGTAAGGGATAGTGTTGAGTCCCAAACTTGCATATTTCCTATACACCTTTCTAGACTTTTTCCATTTTCCTGGACCTCCTAAGTCATCAACATCATTGCATATTAATCATAAAAGAGCATTTAAAGTGGTTTTTAACTATGTTTTGTGTCTGTTGTTTGAATTAGATTTTTGCTCATTGAGCTGCGGAATCTTGTCACTTTCCGTAGCTGCTTCAACTTTCCGCAGCCATTTTGTTAAAGTCTATATTGCAGGTGTCTTCAGGAAAATCAAGCCACATGGGCAAGTTGGAAATTACATGGATATGGACCGAGTCCTATTGGCTCAATCGAATTCACCAAAGAAGGCCGTGGTCAAAGGTAGTCAAGCGGTGGTCAACCTAAGAGTCCTACGGTGACAGAACTCCGTTTTTCACCACGTGAAGACTTGCGTGGCCGTTCCTAAATCTCAAGGGACATATCAACACCTGTGGACTGCTCCATAAGCCGAATCCAATGGCCACCCTCCATAGATTTAATCTTCACGGCAGCCATAATGCTAGATTTCTGGACGTGGTTGTTCACGTGTCTTTTATCAGCACAGATTGTAGGAAAGTAGTTATGTCATCCTCTGTTATAAATAATGCGTTCTCATACGCATAGTAGCTAGCTTCTGTAATGTAATTTTGCTGAAAAGAAAGCCCACTGTGCCGTGACATTATTTCCTTGTTATGACTGCGTTTTGAATACATGAGAAGATTCTGTTCATAAGCATAATTCATGGTTGATAGCTGTTGCCCGAGGATTGTGCAGAGGGCCCCTGCACACGCCGAGGTTTTGTTTATTGCTGTATAGTTTCATGCTTTATTTCCTTACATTCATTATGCCATAGTTATTCACGTGTATATATTACATCTCTTATGGTATTAACATTTTATTTCTGTCCATAATTTTTCATGCTTTATACTGCTGTTAACTGATCAGTGTCTTTGTTCCAGATTACAGTAGGCAGCCCGGGCATTTGCACATAGTTTTACAATGACTAATGACATGGAATCGGTCTTGTCCTTCTGCTGATTTATTTTTCTTAGCTTTTAATTCCAGCACTGTTTTATTTATTTCAGTTTTGTACATTTGCTTTATTAGTTAGATTAGATATTAAATTACTCATGTCATTATCAGTTACCTCAGAAAACCATAGCGAGACTAATGGTGAGGGATTGAAGTATGAGTGTGTAGTTTGATATTAGTTTATTTTTCTGCAAGTTAGATATTAAATTGCTCATGTCATTATCAGTTACCTCCGAAAGCCATAGCGAGACTAATGGTGAGGGATTGAAGTATGAGTGTGTAATTTGATATTAGTTTATTTTTATGCAAATTAGATATCAGATTGCTCAAGTTGTTTATGATTACCTCCGAAAGCCATAGCGAGACTAATGGTGAGGGGTCAGAATATGAGTTGATGTAATTTGATTTTAGCTTTACTTTGCTTGCAATTCTTGGATTTCTTTGAGCACGGTTTCTTTTGTATTTAGACAGCAGCAAGGGTAATGGGTTTCATGATCAATAGTTCACTGTTTGTTTGACTAGTATAGTGGCACATTTTCATTTTCTTTTAGGAATTAATTTTGTCATTGCATATTTTAAAACCCTTTTGAAGTTTGAAGTTTGGGAAATCATTATAAAGGACATCATTGCCTTGAACATTTATATCCATACTTGTCTTTTAGAATTTCCATCTCACATTAGGAAACCAACCAAGATAAATAAAAAACCCAAAAACGACAAAAAGTAAGAGATAGGTTATCTTGCACATATAGTGCGCCACACTTCGTCAGCTTACGAATCCCGGATTGAAAAATTAATGTAGCAATTTAGGACACTAAATTGACCAAGCAGAGATAGTGATGGGAATTTTACCTGTCTACAGTAATATGACATGTTTTTAATACATCCAAGCAGATAATAAGGAATGTTAACTAATCGACCATGCCGCAAATGACTCATTAAAACAAAGTCGTGTTGATAAAATACCTGGTAACGCCCCTCGCAAGTCAAATAGTGCTTGATGAATTCAGCTACTGTTGGCCATGGGCGAGGTAATGAATGCAGACTTATGCCGCGGCCTTTAATCTCAACTTGTTCCTCAGGAAGAAGGAAGTTCTGTTGTGCGTTTAAAATAACTTGTTTCCTGCTAAACCAGCGAGCACCTGTGACCGGAAACCCTGAAACTTGTGCTATATCTTCCTCTGTGACCGAATTCGGACCCCTTGGACTATGGAGTAATCTTCCTGAAAATTCTGCGCAAACTCTAAAACTTGCTGAGGATCAAATTCTCCTAACCTTTCGAAGTATGTAAGCCAACCTTCCTGCTGAAAAATTTGGCAGGCCTCCGGGAATAATTCAAGAAGAGTTATCGAGCCAGGCTCATGTTTGATAGTCGAGCCTCCCATAGCTACTAACTTGAGTCAAATGCATAGGCGCAGAGAACAGAAACACAGGCTTGATCAAGCTAATCGTTGCAACTGAGGATATGGAGTATCAATGACGGCGGAAATAATGGATATGAAGAGTGACGGTGGATTGGATGGTGTGGAATGATGATTCAGTTTTCGAAATTCCCCCCCTTACGTATGATGAAATGATGTTTAAGTGTGCGGGGATTGTAATCATAATGAGCAAGATCCTCTCTTTAAAATATTATTTAACTGTATTACATAAAAAACCGCATACCTTATATTTTTACCTTTGTTTTTATAATTCGAAGTATAGAGTGCTTCATAATGGCTTGATACTGATGGAAGAATTTTTAAATTTCTCTGGAATGTAGAAACAGGAGCATATCGGGATCTGCTCAATACTGGATAATATTCACCCAAGGGATCTGAAGAATAAAAGTGGAGAACTGAAAAACTTGTGTAGCAGAGGAAAGGGATGGTGTTTTAATAATGGAAAGATGAATGACAAGTTGCTGAAAGTGGTGTTTCAGCAATAGAAAAATGAATGACATGTTGCTAAAAGTGGTGTTTTAGCAAAGGGAAAAATAAGGAAAATGGAATGTAATGATTTGGATTTAAGAAAACTGGGAGAAGTACTTGCTAAGGGATAATTTCAGCAGTAAGGAGCGGGAAATACTAGCTGAAAGATGATGTTTCAGGAATAGGTAGAAATGGCGAAAAATGGAAAAAGGGAAAGATGGAGTAATGGGATAAATGATAAAAGGGATATTGCTAGGAAATGGGTTGAAATGAAGGGAACAAAGCTTCTGTGATTGAAGCTTCAGATCTTCTTGTGATGAAACTGTCCTCCTTAATGAGTTCTTCCATAATCTGCAAAAATCAATTGTAACATGCCAACCCTTGATAGGGATTATTAGTTTTAAATCTAATCTAATGCTAGAAATATAGTGCAGAAAATTAAATGCTGTGAGGAGCAGAGGACTCCCCTAGAAAAAGATAATGTGTATCAGTCATGCAAGCAACCTTGAAATCTTCTTTAGAAACAGGGCGCTGGTACAAACGAAGCCTATGACCATTTACTAGTAGAGGTGTTTTAGAATCATCAATTGTTAAAAGTCTTACTGTTCCATTAGGAAAAACAACATCTACTTCATATGGTCCAAGCCATCGTGTACGTAGCTTACCCTGAAATTTTTCAAACCAAGAGTCATATAATAAGGCCTAATTACCTTTTTGGAACTGCTTGTGTTTGATGATTTTATCATGCCATTTCATTATTTGTTGTTGAATCATGGTTGTTTGGTGAATGGCATCTAATCTCTTTTCATCCAATTCAAGAAGCTGCTGCAACATAGCTGTCTGCACATCAGTCAAATCAAGGTTAACAGATAAAGCAGTTCTTAAAGTTTTAATTTCAAATTCCACAGGAAAAACAACATTTTTACCATAAACCAATTCATAGGGAGAAAAACCTGTAGTATTTCTCCAGGTAGTTCTGTAAGCCCATAGTGCTTCAGGGAGCCTTTGAGACCAATCCTTCCGGTTATCCTTCACTATTTTAGTTAGAATGGCTTCTAATACTTTATTTGTGCTTTCCACCTACCCATTGGCCTGGGGGTGGTATGGTGTAGTCATTCTATGATGAATATGATATTTCTGAAGGGTAGATTTAAAACCATGAGAATTGAATGGAGGTCCTCCATCTGTAACTAGCTCTCTAGGAATTCCAAATCTAGTGAAGATCTCTTCAAATAAGAAAGCTAGGACAGCTTCTTCATTGGCTCTAATAAGTGCTTTGGCCTCCACCCATTTAGTCATATAGTCTGTAGAGACTAATATATAACTTCTTTGATTGGATGGAGGATTAATGGGTCCTATGAAATCCAAGGCCCATCTTTCAAATGGTTCGGATACTACCTGGGGGTTTAATGGCATTTGATCTTTATGATTGGGTTGACCCATTCGCTGACAGCTGTCACAAGCCCTCACATATTTCTTTGCATCCTTAAATAATGAGGGCCAATAGTAACCCATCCTCAAAATTTTGTGTGTTGTTCTTTTATCAGCAAAATGCCCTCCACAAGGGCCATCATGACAAGTTTTTAGTATGTCATACACTTCATCTTCCCTAATGCATCTTCGGATTTCCTGATCAAGCCCTGTGTAGAAAAGACACCCACTTATCCAGCTATACCTGGCACTTTGTTGAACAATTCTTCTCTTTTCTCTGTATGACAGGTGTGATGGTAATTTTCCTGCAACCAAATAATTGGCAATAGCTACATACCACGGAGAGTGAGCAGAGACTGCAAATAAATACTCATCAGGAAAGGAATCATCTACTGGAATATTATTATCAGTTTTTAACCGTGAAAGGAACTCAACCACCACATTTTCTTTACCAGGCCGATCTACAATTGTAATATCAAACTCCTGCAGTAATAATAGCCATCTGGTAACTCGAGCATTTGTGACAGATTTGTTCATTAAATACTTAATAGCCGAGTGATCAGTGTGGACAAAAGTAGAATAACCAGTGATATAATGTCGAAATTTATTAATGGCATAAATTACTGCAAGAAACTCTTTTTCGGTAGCTGTATAATTAATCTCAGCAGGGGTCATGTTCTTACTGATAAAATAGATAGCATAAGGAAGATGATTTTCCTCTTGTCCCAAGACAGCTCCAATTGCAGTGTCTGAAGCATCAGAAGATATATGAAAGGGGAGGGCCCAATCAGGTCCTCTCAAAATAGGAGCAATAGATAACTGGTGCTTGAGTTTTACAAAGGCTTTCTGACAAAGATTAGTCCACTTAAATTCAACATTTTTCATAAGCAACACAAATAATGGAGAAGCTATCTTAGAAAAATATTTAATAAATCTTCTGTAATATCCAGCATGTCCTAGAAAACATCTCACGTCAGTTTGTGTTTTAGGAACAGGAAGATTCTGAATGACCAGTATTTTAGATGGGTCTACCTGAATGCCTTGAGATGAAATGAAATGTCCAAGCACTACTCCTTCACTCATCATCATATGACATTTTTCAGTACTTAGGGAGAGGTGAGCTTGTATACAACGTTTAAGTACCTTCTCAAGATTTTGTAATGCATCTTCAAAAGATACACCATAAGGAGTAAAATCATCCATAAATATTTCCATAGAGTCATTCAGCATATCAGAAAAGATTCCTATAACAGGCCTCTGAAAAGTTGCTGGTGCATTGCATAGCCCAAATGGAAAAACTCTATAAGCAAAAGTTCCCCAAGGACTAGTAAAAGTGGTCTTGTCCCGGTCTTGGGGTGCAATGCTAATTTGGTTATACCCACTGAATCCATCTAGAAAAGAAAAGAATTTCTTCCCTGACAGACTATCCAACACCTGATCAATGAAAGGTAAAGGAAAGTGATCCTTTTGAGTCGCTTTGTTTAAGGCTCTGTAATCAACACACACTCTCCATTTCCCGTTTTTCTTAGGGACTATTACCAATGGGGAAACCCATTCACTGTCAGATATGGGGTATATAAATCCTGCATTAAGCAATTTTTGAAGTTCTTCTTTAACAATCTCTCTTAAATTAGGGTTCATTCATCTTTGGGGTTGACAGACTGGTCGACACCCTTCTTTAATATAAATTCGGTGAGTACATAGTTCAGAAGAGATTCCCTTCATATCCGTGTAATCCCATGCGAATGCTTCCTTATTTTCAAGTAATAACTTCATTAACTGTTGTGTTTCAGCAACTGTTAGATCAGGATTTATATTTAATGTCTTGCCAGGTTCAATTTCGACCGTTATGCTTTTAGATGAGATGGTGGTTAATGTCTGAGATAAATCTTCAGATTCAATCTTTTCCTGGGTATCCGTTTCAAAAAGTGCAGTCAATTGATTGTGTGTTTCAGCAATTACAGAGGAAGGTTCGCAAATAAAATTATTAATTATTTCATCCTCTGTATTGTCTTTAAGAGTTAAGGCTTGTTCGATAGTTAAAATGGGATGAATAGCATTATCATCATAATCCATCCACACAGAATCTTCATTATTAATTATGGGTGTAGCATGAGGATAAAGAGTAAGCTGTCTAGTTTCATAACCATTAGAAATTGTCATTGAAACAGATCTGCAGCTAATAAAGGCATCGTTTGTGGCCAGCCATGGCCTCCCTAGAATTAAAGGGTGTCCCCCCAGCTTTGTTTTAGTTTGTAATATGACAAAATCAGCTGGGTAATTCCAGGATTCAACTGAGATAACTAGATATTCAACAATTCCTTCTGGTTTAATTGTAGAACGGTCAGCTAACTCTAGGATGGTTGGTGTATCTCTAATTGTGTTATTCAGCTGTAACAACTGTGAAGTTTCAAGAGTCATAATGTTTATTGCAGCACCTAGATCTACTAGAACTTGAGGAATCATTGTTTTACCAATTTGAACTGTCACAGTAGGATGGCCGGGGTCACCATATTTCACGGGAGGGGTTTTTCTGGACATTAATGCAAATAAGTCACCCATCACATGAACTGTAAGGGGGTCTTTAGTCTTCCTACCAGGTTTCTTAACACAAATGTCCCTTATGGTTCTGGCATAAATTGGTACATCTCTCAGTGCCTGTAAAAGTGGAATTTTAACATACAAGTTTTGCAATTCCCCTAAAAGATTAAAATCAGGTGTTTCAGGCGTTTTAGTTAAAACTAAACGCTCGGGGAATGGTGGCTCTGTTATTTCAATACCCTTGTTAGAGGGTGGTTGTGCTTTTTTATGTTTCTCAGTTTCCTCTTTATCAGAATCAGAAGAGGTTATATCATCAATGATAGGTTCTACTATTTTCCCGGATCTCAAATGAATATCGTTACATTGCATTGTAGGAAATGTAGGCTGATTCTGAATATCAATGACTTGCACAAATTTATTATTGGGGTTAGGATTTGGTTGCACAGGTAGCTGGGGTCTCATTTGATTATTTGGTGGAGCATTTGATGGTAGAGGAAGTGGTTGTTGAAATTGAGGAAATTGATTTGGATACGGGAGTTGTTGGCTTCTCCAATTTGAATTCCAAGGATTAAAAGAAGATGGCTGTTGTGGGGGCCAAGGAGTCCATATTGCAGGATCAACAAAGGGAGGGTTTGTTTGTTGCATGGGTGGGAAGTTCATCTGATTAAAGGGTGGGTATTGCATTTGATTAAAGGGAGGGTAATTTGTCTGATTGAAAGCAGAATAATTATTCCAACGATTAAATGGCATACTAGAATTCATACCTTGTCCTTTTGGTTGCCATTGTCTTCTTTGTGTTAGCAGGTAAACTGCTTCAGCTTCTTCTTCCGTTGGTTGCAGTGCTACCTTTATTCCCGGTAGAGAGGGACATTGTTGTGTTTCATGATCTTTCTCACAAAGGGTGCAGATTGGTATTTTGTCCAATGGGCATTCCCTTAGTGGATGTTTGTCTCTGCATTTAGGGCAAAAGACAACCAGAGCTGCTTCTGCTTCAGCCTGCTTCTTTTTAACCTGTAAGGTGTCAATTTGTGAAGCAAAAGAACTTAACATCTCAGTTTTAAATTCTTCAAGTAAATTACCTATTTCAGCTCTTGTTGCTCCCCCACTGGCTGATTTCTGCACTCTTGAATAGGTGGGATCTCTGTTACTTACTCTGTTCTTTGCAGCTCCTCTTGAACATATTTTACAAAGTTCAACAATCTCATCATATGATTCTTTAGATATATCTCCCTTGCCAAGCATGTTTAACATGTCTAAACAATCATCCCTTAATCCTCTAAGTAATATTGTTTTACGAATTTCTTTACTTACATTCGGATGATCAGATCTCTGCAGATTATACTGCAGCCTTTCCACATAGTCCTCCAGATTCTCGTCCGGCTTTTGTGCCATGTTGAATAGTTCCTCCCTCTTTTCTCTTGTCCGACAATAGTCTTGATATTTAAGCAGAAATTTCTGTTTCATCTTTTCCCATGTTGTGATTACCTGACTTCCAAGGCTCATGAACCATCTTAAAGAATTTCCTTTTAATGTTGCTGGAAACAGTTTCAACTTCTGAGCATTAGTAACATAATCATAACTTCTGCATAATATATCAAATTCAAAAATAAATTCATCCGGATCTTCAGAGGATAAACCATGGAAGTTGGGTAAAGCTGACAATGGAATATTCTTCATAGGAGTTGTTCCTCTAGGGAGATCACTGATAGGAAATCCCAAGGTAGAGAGAGAATTTTCATCCCTTCCTTCTCCTTCAGGATCTACACGTCCTCCACCAAAGAATTCTTCGTTGTTTCCTTCCATTGGTTGTTCTCCTACTGCACTTGCTCGATCCTCAAAATCTTCTACTGGTTCTTCAATGTTTTCCACTGGTCGTCCAATACTCTCTATTAGTTCCTCAACGTGCTCTGCTGAATTGCTAGCACTTTCTTCTAACTCTCCAGCACTGGCTGTTGGTTCTTTAATATCCGTTACTGGTTCCTCTATGTTTTCAGGGCTCACAACTTCTTCTGTTTTGTAGTCTGATTGAGGGGAGCGCTGAGGTTTTGGTCTTCGAGAACTTAATCTCTGTGATGATTCAGCCTTTGATACAATTTCGTCAATAAAAGTCTTTCTTCCTCCCCTTCCTTTGCCCTTGCCACCTGTAGGATTAGTTTTCTTCTGGGTTCCGCGTCCTCTCATACAATCTGCACATCTAGAAAGAAAATATCAATGCTTTTGAAATCTATAATTGCCTTCCCCGGCAACGGCGCCAAAATGTTGGTCGCTTTAATTGTTTTAACAATTCAAGCTCCACATAAATTGTCAACCCGAGAAGGTCTGTTTATTCCAAAGACAATCACGCACTGGATATGCTCAATTCCAAAAGCAAGATAATGTTGTAGTAGAAGTCACACAATTATCAATCATACAAATCTAACTATTCACACCCTGCTTTAACAAAGCTGAAGCCTACTTGTGTTACAGCAGAAGCAATTCCTCTATTGCAGTCTCTCATTAAAGGAATCCTAGGGAAAGATAATGAAAGGAAATCACCCTGCAGGAAAGGAAATCAATCAACCATAACAGGGAATAGTACCCTATTCCTCCAAACAGAACTCCGGCAAGACCCTATACTCCGACACTAATCACACCCAGAGAAGAAGATCAAATCATGAAAACAGTGACCCTATTCCCAGTGAACAGAATCTTCAAGACTGCTTCCGACATCAATCACACATTCAAACTAAAGATGTCTCTTGGCTTCTTTAAGAATGAATGTTACCGAAATCATGCAGTGTTAGGAAAACAGAGTGCTTAAAGAACTACAGAACTATGTAAATGATTATTTAGTAAACAGAGTTAAATTAAGGTACAAATAACATAAAGAAACTTAACAGACTACAGAAGCAATCGGGTGAATCTTGTGATGAAGGCGGGCCCTTTCCTTCTCAAAATATTCCCCAAAGGAAAGAGTTAAATTGAAGCGCTCAAAAGAAACCTTTATTCATCTGTCAAAAAGGAATGATACATTATAATGGAGTCTTGCTCCTTTCCGCTCAAAATAATGTCTCTCCTGCAGTCTCTAACTCCCCTTCTAATGATGACGTCTCCTATTTTTAAAGAGGAGACATCTATTACTGTTACATCAGAGAAATCCTATATTTATCCAAATCTGTTCTTCTATCTTAAAACAAGGTCTTTCTATTCTTCCATAGAAAAATATTGTTACAATGGATACAAAGTATTGGCTTCTGCATCAACCGTGTAAATAGCTTGCTTGTCTTTATCTTTTTGCCATTCGTTGGTCGTTAGAGCCTACCCCCATGGCCATTCCGTCAGGGATCATTTCGTTTTTTGCATATTCATTCTTAGGTGTCTCGCTTGTTCCACTTCGTTGCATTTCGCTAGGAGCATGCCATTGACTGACGAAGGGGTCTGTTGTCTTATGTTTATTACAGTTACATCAGAGCAAATCTATATTTATCCAAATCTGTTCTTCTATCTTAAAACAGGGCCCTTCTATTCTTCCATAGAAAAATATTGTTACAACAGATACAGAAAAAGTATTGGCTTCAGAACAATCCGTGTAACCACTTCCTTGCTTGTCTTCGTCTTGTTGCCATTGTTCCCAAAATACTCTTCCAGAATCGCAAATCACGAGTAGTGACGGAATTTACGTGCCCGCTGACTGTTTCAGCAACGGAGTCGACTGTTTCAGCAACGGCCGATTGTTTCAGCACAGCACGTTCCTTATCATAAATTATCTGTGATCTTTTAGACTTGTGTTAGCAACGATCTACCTTCGATTAATGATGAAATATAAGAGTAATGTGGAATTATATGTAAACAAATTAAATATATAGTAAAGAGAAGGATTTCATATACCTTTGGATAAAATGGATGAAAATGATAATGTAACCTTTTTAAATATAGCTATAAAGAGTAAGGTGGTGTCAAAATGTATGGTAAAAATGGTACATTGTGAGGTCCTAACATCCCCCCCAGCTAAAAGGGTTGCATGTCCTCAGGCAAATTTTAGTCCGAGTCAGAGTCTGAGTACTGACTCTTTGCATGCAAGTTACTCAAGCAATAACTATGGAAGGTGGCTTCTGTCGAAGATCTGAATCCCTGGTTATTCTGCAATTTCTGCCATGCTACTGCCTCGTCCCTGTTAGCCAATTTGTAGTGAGGCTGATATCGTTCTGCCGGCATCCATAAGACAGGGAAGTGAAAATGATAACCAATCCAATTTTCGGCACATTGCTGAATGCATCTGATATAGTTTGGTACCCTGGATAGTGCAGTTTTAAAATTATCAGGGCTAAAAGGATTATACTCTTGTCTTTCCTTACAAGACTGTTGCCAGAACATGGTGTTGGCCTTCAAGGCAACAGTCTCTTTGAATCTGATTAACTGATGACACTTTAGGAGTATTGAGGCTTGCAATTGCTGTATGTACCTACGCATTCCTGGCTTCTGCAAAAATCAATGATATTCTGCTACAAAAATGGCCGGATTTGAAGGTTCCAGTCTTATCCAAAGGAGGCGATTATCCTCATTATGCCTACTTGCAATAAAAGCGGTTTTCCATGTGATTTGATTGGCAAGAAATGAAACAAATGCCCTAATTTGTATATCACCAACAATTGGATTTAGGTTGACCTCTCTATTTTCAGGCATAGCCTCATTATGAAGATAAAGTTCACATAACAAATGTTGATCACTAGCGGGGGCCTCAGAAAATGTTTTGACAAATTGTTCCGCTGTGAGCAACTCATGAGGTCTCCCATCCTTAATTGCTTTCAACTGAAAATAAACAAGGCATTCATAAAGGAACAGAGAATAATTCAAGGAAGGTTTCCTGGTGGCTAACAATTTTTGTACTAATGAAAACATCAGGACCAGTTTGTCTTTTAACTCCTTGATTTCTTTCTTAGAATCCTTAAACTGCTGAAGTGTTTGCTCCCAGTTATCCCAGTTGGCATACATCTGATTTTTCCAGGCCAACTTATGTTGTTGTAACATTTTATTTTGATCAATAGCATACTTCTTCTTCCACTTATTCATTAAAATCCAATTCTTTCCATGGTGGAGTTTGTGTTCCGACATTATAGTACTGGGTTGGGGCATAGTCTGAGTAGCTGAACTGACTAACACAGGGCAGGATATCTGTGGCTTGGTTTCTTTTTCCAGAATTT
Organism: Pinus albicaulis; assembly: GCA_034641835.2. Classification (NCBI taxonomy): domain Eukaryota; kingdom Viridiplantae; phylum Streptophyta; class Pinopsida; order Pinales; family Pinaceae; genus Pinus; species Pinus albicaulis. Next base: position 1,808,724,622 of record CM076578.1, read on the forward strand.
TTAAGGGCCCTACTGGTTCTTGTGTGGCAGTGGGGATTCTTCTTTGGCTGCAACTGATGTGGATACCTCAGGCACTGGGACTTTAACTTTTTTTATCTGGCCTGTTGGTAAATGTTTCCACATTCATGGCACATGTATTCTTTACATGGGTCATTCTTTTGTACTGATGCTGTATGTGCCAACATGTAGAGATTTAATTCTTTATCAAAGGCTTCCCTTGCCATTACCAACTCTTTTTTATAGGCCTCTAATTCTGACTTCAAAAATTCATTTTCCTCCAATAAAGATGCCATGGTGAGTGAACCCTGTGTGTTGGTTGCTTTTGCTGGAGTTGATTGCTGATCCACAGCTGTAGCTGGTTCTTGTGTTTCAGCTACAGCTGGTTTCCTTATATTATCATGCTTGGTGTTTGATTTTTGCACCTCAGCAGCTGGTTCTTGTGTTTCAGCTGCTGAGTGAGTAACTGGTTCTTGTGGAGCAGTTACTGTTTGAGTAGTAAACGATGTCATATTACCCTGGGCATCTGGTTCTTGTGGAGCAGTGCCACAGGATGAGACGGATAATGATTTAGGAATTTGGAATGGTGATGAGGATTGAAGTTTTAACAAGATAGCTACGGGGTCAGGGGAAATGGGAGTGACTTCAGATTCAATAGTCATTTTCATTTTTCTCCTAGGTAGGAAAGCAGAAAAATTGGTGGCTTCCATTTTTTTATGAGAAGGTTCTTTCCTAGGATAGGGGAAGTGTTATAGCATCATTTCTCACCTTGACATGATTCATGATTGCTACATGGCTTTATGGGTACCCATTCCTACAGACTTGGACAAATTCACTTAAAAACAGTGGAAAATCCTTCATACGCGACTATGCCCGTGTTTTTCCGCGTGTATACGCGAGTACAGCTAGACTTTTCCGCGCATGCCATTTTAATGATTAAAAAATATATAAAAATCCCTAATTTCGCGCTGGGTTGATGGTTACTCAGGTAGTTCAACCACCCCAGCCCGTGGCCAACTGTTTCCAACTGCTGAAACTACTTGGAGGGACTATAAAAAGACCTCATATGTATGGCCTAAGGGGAGAGAGAGAGAATTATTATTATTATACTCTGTTGGTTCCCTATCCAAGTCTGATTCCCCGTGCCTCCTGCACTTTCCCAGTTCATTTCAGGAAACCCTTGTTTCCTTGAGATACACATCCCTTTTTATGTTATCTCGTATGCACTCATTTGGAAGGAGTCTTAGCGAGGCAAGGGCTGGACGGATCCGGACGACGGTCTGCGAAGGCCTTGGAAGGATCAGGTGATCTCTCCACTTACTTTTGTACGTACTATTTTTATAATACGGAAGTATCATGCTGTTCCCGAAATAAACGTGTTAGTGTATGCTTTAATGTATGAAGAATATTTGTTATACAAGCATTCATGATGATTTATTTAATGTTTTATATGAATCTCACTAACATATAGAGTAGAAATATACTGTACAACTTGTCCTTTGTGCTGGTTTCTTCTTGTATTTCAGGTGAAAGAGGAAGGACGGTTACAGGGAGTTTGAACTCCACGTGGATCTACTTCAAACGTAGGACCAACGGGTAAACCTCTCATTCTACTCGATTTCGTTTTTATGACTGTGCATGATCGTGTGAGTCTCTGTTAATTAGTACGCCCCTGCTCTGTGGAGGTTGAATCCCAACCAACCTCTAGGGTGTTAAATCCCCGAAACAGAATTGGCGACTCCGCTGGGGATCACATTTTTGTGATTCTCCTGTTGGGTTGTTTCAGCTGTTTGGTAGGTTGCCAACAGTTTCTTCTGTCTTTTACAGTCCAGTTTGTTTTCTTGCAGTCAGTTTGACGCTTTGATACCTTTTCCAGGCTTGTACTTTTTATTTTTCATTATCTTTCTTTGTATACGCAGTTTTTCTTGCACACAGTCGCGTATACCCGCGAGTTTGTGTAGAAGGAACCGCGTATACGCGGGTTTCCCTCAACACAGACGCGTATACACGCTTGTTGCATAACTGCAAGGTCGCGTATACCTAGGCTGAATTTGAAATTTTAAGATTCTGGTGTTTTTGGTCTTTTCTGGCTGTGGAGGCCTGTGTTTGCAGAGTCTCTGTACTTACTGGAGTGTGACAGAAGTGGTTTCAAGTCTTGTTTCTCTTTCGTTTGTCCGAAAACTGATCTTTTTGGCGAAGTGTTCTTGTTGGTGCTAGCACTCCTGGATTGAGTTCCAAGATCGCTTTCTGAGCGTTCTTGGCTGTTCTGCTTTACCAGAACAGAGAGCTTTTGCTCACCGACTCACTCCTGTCTTTGTGTTGTGCTTCGCATTGCGTTCTTTGCTTTGTTTTCGATTGGTTTTCTTGAGTTTCATAGGCTAGGGTTTTGTTGCAATTTTCGAAGATCTTTTCTTGTTTCTTTGGAGTTTTGTGTTGCAACGAATTTGCACTATTTCTCTAGGCTGTTTGATTGAGTTTTTTGGTCTTCCGTTGCTCTTATTGATCTTGCTATTATTAGCTTTATAAGGTTTGGGGGCATAGTTGAAGTTTATGCTTGAAATTCGGTCTCGTTTTGGCTTGGATTGGGATAGTTGTTCTTGGTTTTCTTGAAGCTCTTGTTTTATAAAACTGAAAAGCCCAAAAACATTTGTTTTGCTTTTTGTTTTTTCATATCAAAAACTCAAAAAACATTGTTTCTTGTTTTTGTTTTTGTTGTTGCCTTTTTCATTTTCGTTTGGCTTCATCTTTTGGGACTTTAGTGAAGTTTTTTGCTTCTAGTTTCCCGCTTGATTGTGAAGGGAGGTTGTCTTTTGATTTCTTCTTCTTCTTGTTGAGTATTTTGGTGTCTTATATTGAGAGTTCTTATTTGCAAGAATTAAGCTTTCTGGATATCAAAAGATTAGTTGAAACTGAAGGAGCCTTTTTGGAAATTTCACCTTGTTTCAAGGGACTTTCTGCATCTTAGAAATTACATGCTAGTGGTCATTTGCATTAGGTGCATTGAATCATTTAGTTAGCTTCTTAATTTTTGTGCGTGTGAGTTTGTAATTCGAAAAGAAAAATATATTTTTTAGCCTCGTAGAACTTACATAGAAATTGCTCTTCATCGAAAGACAAAGAACTGCATGTGCATGTAGTCAGGTTTTTATTAAATTTTTTTGCGTCAGAACATCATTGGTTTCAACTCCATATCCTTATGACTTAATACAACAGCCCTTAAAATAAGCGATTTAATCCAAAATCAACTAGCAAGTTTTATTAAGTGTCAATCACCAACTAGCTAGGTTGTAGGGCCTTGGAATAGGAGAGAGGAGAGTTAACTCTCCAAGGCCGCTCAAACAAACATAGAAGTTTATTAATTGAGCGAAATCCAACTCCGTGAAGTGGACTGGGAAAGCTCTCATTCGAGAGTCAAGCGCGAGGGGAAGTGAAGGTTAAGAAGAGGGATACCCCCCCTCCGATTAGCTGAATCTAACCTCAAGACCGTTCCGCCCAGCCTCTGATACGGATTGGTGTCCATAGTTGTTGTTCCTAGGTTCCACACAGGTGACTGCGGGGGGGAATACCCGTGGTACCTGAGGCAGACGTCGCATCACTTCCAGCAGTACTTCTGGGGGGTGCCCTTGCGAAGCTTGGGTGCTTGAGCCGGCAAAGGCTGTTGTTAGGAGGTCGGCGTAACTGCTTCCGATACCTTCGCTAGTTGTTCTGGGCCCTAATCATCCCAGACTGCTTTCGGAAGGCCCTATACTTCGCTTTCCTGTATTTTGGTGTCCGGTCCTCATCACCCGGAGCGGAAATACTTGGAGGCTGTTTGCTTGCTGTTTCTCAGGGTTTTTGATTTTAGTGTGTGCTTTTTGCTCCTAGCTTGCCTAGCTTTTCACTTTTCTTGAGTCTAATATAATAAATTTGTAAAAGTGGCTGATCAAGCGCCTCGACGTTCGAGGAGAGTCCCGGGGTTATCTCCCGAGAGTGCAGAGCCTTCTTCGAGAAGGCGTAGGAGCGATCTAGCAGGTGGTTTTCACCCTGTAGAGTCTGACGCTGTGGAGAGAGATCCTCCACTAAGGTCTGAAGGTTTCGTTGCCGATTCCGGTGTCGGTTCCGAGAGGAGCGTTTCGCTCACCTCGAGGGTATTGTTTCCTCAGGGGGAAGATTTTCAGATAGAAGATATACCTGAGCCTGCAGCTACAGGTCCATCTCCTCTTCCTCTTGATCATCCGTTTGTTATAGAGTACATCGGACCGGAGTCCGAGAGACCGCCGGATCTTCCTTATCTTTCTTATCTTTCGATGGCCACGACTGGGAACGCGGCTTCTACCGTGAGTGCTGCGGGCATTCAGACCCCTGCTTCTGTCGAGGCAGGGGGCACTCTTGCTCTATCTTCGAGTGCTTCTAGCACCGCTATGTTTGGCTCTGGGTTCACCCAAGCATATGCTTCTCAATCTGGTCCCTTTGTTTCAGGGATGTCCATTGCTGGAAATCCCTCTTTTTCCTTTACCGCCGGTGCAGCTGGATCTACGCCCATGACCAACATGGCTAGTGGATCAGCTTCTTTTCAGGGTTTCCCCTTTGGGACTGGGCATATTCCTAGTCCCAATCCTTCTTTAGGGTCGTTTCCTTTTACGTCCCAGACCCAAAGTTTCAATCCTTGGGCTCAGGGGCCAAGTTCGACTGCTTTTATTGGGTGGAATCCTATGTTTGCAACGTCGGGGGCAGGGAATCAGTTCATCGCGAGTCATCCAGGGAATGCTTCTTTCCCTGCATCGAGTGCTTATCAGCCTTTTTCTCCTCTATCTAATGCATGGAACCCCTACCAGGGGCTTACATCTTCAGTCAATACTTCAGCGGGGGGAACTAGTCTGGGTCTTGGTAGCTCGGCGTGGGGAGGAGGTTCTTCTACGTTTTCTACAGGTCCTTTCTGGCAGCCTGGTGCCTCATCAAATCCAGGCTATTCTTTTCAGAATGTGGGAAATCCATCCCATCAAGGATGGAATTCTCAGGCTCCGCCGCGATTACCATTTCTGGCAACGTTAAACTTGCCAGACTTGGCGAAGTTAACTAATGACCCGATTCGATATAGTCCCGGTTGGCCTCCGGTTCCAACCAAACTTCCTTCAGACATTCCTAAGTTTGAAGGTAAGAATGGTGAAGATCCGGCAGACCACGTCACCACATTCCACTTATGGTGTTCATCCAACTCTCTGATCGACGATTCGATTAGATTGAGATTATTTCAGCGCACCTTAACCGGAAACGCCGCGAAGTGGTATATAGAGCTTACTGGGGGCAGTTTCGCCACATTTGGAGAACTGGCTGTCACTTTTCTTAACCATTTCCAGTTGCCTGTCAGATATGAGGCTGGGACCGAACTCCTGGCTAATTTTAAGCAGGATGAGGCAACTCACATTTCCGATCATATTCAGGAATGGAGGAGAAGGAAGAGGCTAATTAAAGCCCATATTCCAGGTGAGTTCCTTCTCGAGTGGTTTTTGAAATCGCTTCAGTCAGATATTTCAAAGGATGTATCCATGTCAGGGGTATATTCCGAGGAGCAGGCCATCTTTAGGGCCCAGCAGTTAGAGTTGATCTATTCTCGGTCTGGCATGCTTTACAAGTATTTGCCTAATGCTCCTCGCTCCAAATTGGATCTATCGAAACCTAAACCTGGTCCGCATGGTGACGGACTTGTCGGATCGGTCAGTAGTAGTGCAGCCAGCCTGCTTTCTCAATTGCAGCAGTTATCTTTACAATCTGCTTCTTCTGGTCAGGCCGTGCCTGCTGATTCTTCACCTTCCCAGTCTTTGTCCATTAATGCTGTCCAATCTTCTCAACCCAAAGGAAATCAACAGTCCGATGGGAAGAAGAAGGGACGTAATAACAAGAAGAAGGGAAAGAATGGGAAGGGCAATGCAAATAAGACCAACGAGCGTGTTGGTGAAGGGAAAAAGGAGAAAAAGAAAGTTAAGTTTCCGTGCAAGCTTTGTGATGGAGACCATCTCACGCATCTTTGCCCGAAAATTCAGGATGCTCAGCGCCTGTTATCTCAGCAAGGTTCTTCTAGTTCCCAGGCTGTGCTAACAAACCCTTTTCCCCAAGGGCAGCAATTAATTTCTGGCGCGAATCAAAATCCTGGGGCTTCCTCCGGAGGTCCTCAGGAAGGGGAAATTCCATCGAATATCTTTATGATGAGTGCTCACGTGGATGTCGCTACGAGATCCCGTGATTATGGCGGAGAGGAATCTTCGAAAGCCAAGGAAGTTCCTGAGGCTACTGAGCCGCTTCATATCACGAAGCAAACTGTCGAGTCTATGCCTCGGATACCGAGGCATCCTCTAAGCGGTCAACGATCAATCCGAACATGAGGGCTGCCCAGAACTACTCGATTGTAGAAGATCTGGCGCAGAGTCCTTGTGCTATGTCAGCTTTAGAGGTACTCCAGTCTTGTCCGGCTCAGCGCAGTGCTTTGCTCACCGCCATTGGAGCTATAGATCCGAAAAATTCTCTTCTGATTACCTTTGATATGAAGAATTTTAAGAAGAGACTTCCTCATCATATGGCCTTCCATATTAAATCATCGTACTGGAAGACTAATATCTTTCGCACGGTCGTTGATGAGGGTGCTTCTACTTGCGTGATGTCTCTCACATGCTGGAAGACACTAGGATCTCCCAAAGCTGTTCCATCTAGCACCATTCTTACTGCATTCGATGGCCATTCTCATAGGCCCCATGGTATTGTCCCGGCTTTGCCCATCTGTGTTGGGGGCAAAACCGTTAACATAGAGGTTGAGGTAGTAGATGCAGCCTTGGACTACAACCTTCTGTTGGGGAGGAACTGGATATATGATATGGATGCCATTGCATATTCACTATTTCGGATAGTATGTTTCCCCCACGAAGGGAGGATAGTTACGGTGGATCAACTGGACTGTCCTCCTGTAGACCTGGATGCGCCTCCTGACTCATCTGTCCCTAAGTTGGACAATACTAAGGCACCTATCGAGAATCTGGGAGTTGGAATGTATTCTTCCCTGATGGGATCCTTTGATCTTCCTCCTCCTAAGGTGTCTATCAATGCTATTTCATCCTCCAAGGCTCCCCTTCGAAGAGAGTTCTTTCGAACTCATTATTTTTCGGACCCTTGGACCTTACCTTCCCCAACCGCCACTTTGGAGGAAGGGCAAGTGGGTGGAATGGCATTCCTGATTTCTGCAGCTGAGATTGCATATCAGTCTGTTGTTGACACTGCAGAGTCTGATCCAGCTCCTCTTTCGCCGGAAGAGTTGGATGGTGATGTGGCTCCGGCTTGGACGCTTACTTCTTCTTCTGCCCAGGATTGTCTAGATACAACTCTTCCATCCGAAGAGGCCATCCTGGAAGCAATGACAGGTATAGAGAGACCGTGGGATGACTTGCATCATCGGTCTTACTTCCTACCTGACTTGAGCGAAGTCGAAGCTAGTTTTCCAAGTCCTCAGTCTCCTGGACCTGTTCACCCAGTCTTGAGCCCCTTAGCACCAGCACAGGTTTATGCTGAAGGGAACATGGCTGTGATCTCTCCGACTATCCCGGTGAACATCTCCAGGAATCTCAACATTATCGAGAACGTTTTCATTGGAGCTGAATGTTCCCGTGAAGAAGTTCAAATCTATACCGAGCTCTTCAAAGAGTATAGGGATGTTTTTGCTTGGTCTTATGAGGAAATGCCTGGCATAGACCCATCTATTGTCCAGCATGAGATCAAGACGTATGAAAACGCTAAGCCGGTCAGGCAAAAACTTCGTCCGGCTAATCCTAGGAAGGCAGCAGCTATCAAAGCTGAAGTTGAAAAGCTGCTTAAGGCGGGATTCATTTTCCCAGTTCCTCTGACTGAATGGGTTTCAAACCCCGTTCCGGTAGATAAAAAGCAAGGAAAAATTCGAGTGTGCATCGATTTCAGAGACCTGAATAAGGCGTGTCCTAAAGATAATTACCCCACACCCTTCATTGATCAGATTATTGATGAGTGTGCCGGTAACGAGATTTTCTCCTTCATGGACGGTTTCTCTGGTTATAATCAAATTACTATCCGTCCAGAAGATCAACATAAGACCGCATTTATTTGTCCCCGGGGTACGTTTGCATATAAGAAAATGCCTTTTGGTCTTAAAAATGCTGGAGCTACTTTTCAGCGGGCCATGTCTTACGCCTTCCACGACATCAAGAAAATTATAGAGGCATACTTAGATGATCTAGCTGCTCATTCTCGAAAGAGGATGGATCATCCAGGACACCTCCGGCAAATATTTGAGAGATTTCGTTTTTATAAAATTCGTTTGAATCCGAACAAGTGCGTTTTCGCGGTAACATCCGGTCGGCTGTTGGGATTTATCGTGTCTAGTGAAGGGATAAGGGTAGATCCCTTCAAGGTTGAGGCAATACTTCGGTTGCCTCCCCCATCTTCAATCCGTCAACTTCAAAGTCTCCAAGGGAAGTCTAACTTTCTTCGGAGGTTTATCGTTAACTATGCTGAGATTACAAAGGGATATATGAGACTGTTGAAGAAAGGAGTCCTTTTTTTTTGGGACGACTATGCTCAACGCTCATTCGATGCCTTGAAAAAGGCATTGACCTCTGCTCCTTTACTGAGTCCACCCGATTATAGCAGAGATTTTCTTTTGTATCTGGCTACAGCAGAATCTACCATTGGTATGGTTCTGGTTCAGGAGGATGATGCTCTGGCCGAGCATGTTATTTACTACCTTAGTCGAGGACTGGTAGGACCTGAACTGCGATACACCCCGATAGAAAAATTAGCCTTAGCAGCAGTCCATGCTGTGCAGCGACTCCGGCATTATATTATTCTTCGCAAAACTTATGTCTTGGCAACTGCCAATCCATTTCAGTTTGTCCTCAGCAGGCGAGTGATTGGGGGCAAATATAACAGATGGATTGTGATTTTACAAGAATTTGATCTAGAGTTCATGTCTGCCAAATCCAAGAAGTCATTAGTTTTTGCGGAATTGATCTCCGAGTTGCCTTGAGGAGAGGCGATGATCTATGATGAGTCCTTTCCGGACGAACACTTGTTTCTGATCTCTCCACAAGATCCTTGGTATGGGGACATCATTGTATATCTCCAGACTGCGAAGTTTCCCTCCTCTTTTTCGAAAGATGAGCGTCGTAAGCTGCGTCACTTAGCTAAAAGTTATCTGATTATTGGTGATGCTTTGTACCGTCGAGGGGTTGATTCAATCCTAAGACGCCGCTTAACTTTCGAAGAAGCTGAGGCTGTGCTCAATGATTCTCACGGTGGAGCTTGTGGGGGTCATTTATCAGGGCTTGCTACAGCCCAAAAGATTTTGCGTGCTGGATACTTCTGGCCCTCGATTTTCAAAGACTGTATTGAATCGGTCAAGAAGTGTCATCCTTGTCAAGTGTATACTCGAAAAATGCGCGCTCATCCAGCTCCGCTTTTTCCAGTCGTTACTGTCGGACCCTTTACAAAGTGGGGCATGGATTATACTACTTGTAACCCGCCTTCGGCAAAAGGTCACAAGTACATTATCGTAGCAGTAGACTACTTTACGAAGTGGGTCGAAGCTATGCCTACTTTTGGGAACGATGGTGAGACTGAAGCTCTTTTCTTCTTCAACCAAGTCATTGCTCGTTTCGGTATACCTAGAGAGATTGTCACTGACCATGGCAGTCACTTTCAGAACAGTATGATGGCTGAGTTGGCTCTTAAATTGGGTTTCTGGCAGGAGCATTCATCTCCATATTATCCTCAGGCCAATGGCCAGGTGGAAGCCGTGAATAAGTCCTTGAAGACAATTCTTCAACGGACGATTGATAAACATAGATCCAACTGGCACATTATGCTATATCCTGCACTCTGGGCGTACAGGACGTCAGTTAAAACTGCAACTGGCTTTACTCCGTTTCAGTTAGTCCACGGGGTAGAATCCGTATTTCCCATTGAATGCGAGATTCCTTCCCTTAAACTGGCTGTTGAGCTTCTTCTTGACACTTCTAGTCTGGCAGAGCGGCTTCTTCATCTGGAACATCTTGATGAGCAGCGTCGAGATGCCGCCACGTTGAACGAAGCGCATAAAAACCGAGTCAAAGTCCAGTACGATAAGGCGGTTAAGCCTAGGTTCTTTTCCGAAGGTGACCTTGTTTTGGTCTATGCCCAAGAAAAAGATGCCTTGGGGGCAGGAAAGTTTAAGTCGATGTGGTATGGCCCCTATATCGTCAAAAAGGTCCTTAAGAAAGGAGCGTATGCCTTGGTTGACTTTGAAGGAAATGAGTTGTCGGAGCCCCGAAATGGGCTCTATCTGAAGAAGTATTATGCCTAGGCTTTGGCCCGGCATTTTGCTTTGTATATAGTAGTTTTTTGTCTTGTACATATCTGTTTGATTTTCGATTTTTGATGGGATGGTGATGTTTTTGATCTGCTTTGGCAGGTTGTGTTGATGTCATGAGTCATTATGGTTTCGCCGATGGTGCTAGTAGACACACCCGGAACTTAGCTTCCGCGGCTTGGGTTCTACATTATCCTTCCGGTCAGCTGTTGGTATCAAGAGGGGTCTGCATTGGTCCTGCTTCCAATAACGTAGCAGAATACACTGCAGTCATTCATCTACTCTCGGAGGCAATATCTTTGGGTGTTGATTCGTTGGTAGTTTTCTTGGACTCCCAACTGGTGGTGTCGCAGTTGAACAACACTTATCGGGTACGAGATCCATTTTTATTACGATTGTTCTTGAGGGTACGTTTGTTACAAAGGTCATTTCAATTTTTAACATTCATTCATATTCCTCGAGCTGACAATTGGTTTGCTGACTCATTGGCTAATCAAGCTCTAGATTGGCATATTAATCATTCAATACAATAAAATCTAATCATCAAAAACATCATACATTTGATACATTTATCACATCACATCAAAATATCGCTGTATATATATCATCAGTATGTCAAAAACTTTACAAAATTTTGGATCCATCAATGTCGTACAAAACTTGGGCTTATGCCCCATCATGTTCAGTCTCAAAAAATATACAGTCATCTAATATGTAAAATCTATCTACTCCTGAGGACCCTGCCCAGCGTTCCTATAGAACATCACTGCAGTGGCCACACGGCGGAACAGTCTAACCCAGTCCCAGGGTACTCCTACAACCCGTCTCTGGACGGCTTCTGGCAAGTCCTCCACAGCAGCCAGAGGGATTTGGCGGGTTAGCCCCTCCAAGTTTCTCTGCACGGCCTGGAGGGTTCTGTCAGAATCCGCTGTCTCTGCTTCACCTCTGCGGCGCTTGTGACGTGCTAGGCCCTCAGGACGCACTGGTCCAACATCTGAAACATGATCATTTTTATTTGTCAGTCATTATGAATCCAATCCAAAAACATGTTTGTTTTTCATTTTTCATACATATTTGAAAAATCCAAAAAAATCATATAAGTTAAAATTTTTGAAAAAAAACTTACCGACTGCTCCCCATGCTGCACCGGGTGGAAGTACTAGATCTGGATCTCCTCGGAAATCCATCCCGGCATAGGGGTAGTCATCTACCGCGATGATCTGTTCTCTCCACCATAAGAAGAACTCATCGTCCCAGGTAGTTCGGGGTACCTCGCTGCCCCCCAGTCTCTTCATCATGTCTGCCCAACGGGCAATTCTTGGGTCCCGAGGGCTGCTGATAGTTGAGATGACTTTGGGTCTCAAAGCCGGAACTCTCTCGAAGAAGAATGTAGTCAAAATGGTTCCATAGCCAAAATGTTTTGTTTTTGTTTGGCGAATGGAGGTCAGTTGTTGTTTCATGTTCTGTAGCAGGGCAGTGCACCAATCATACACATGAATTAAGCACTCTACAGCTATGCTCATGTGCGTCCTAGACGCCTGATGCAGTGAGGCAGATCCTGCCACTCTGCCGATGGTGAACAGGAGGATCTTCATGTGCAAGTCCCTGATATCTCTGATTGCAATCTGTGTGCCAACTTTCTTGGAATTTTCTATGCAATAGAGTTGGACATAGTCCTCCACGGTTAACCCTCCCAGGGGCCTTCCGTGCAGATCCACTGGGTCTCCCCTTCTGGAGAGTCCAGTGATGAAGTATATATCTTCCACTTCTATGCGTAGTGGCATTTGATCAATGATGAAACAATCCTGATCCGGTTCCCAATAATTTACCAACATTTCAAGCAATCTCACATTACTTTTCATATTGGGCATCTTGAAAAATTTGAATAATCCACAGTTTCGGAGGACATTTTGTGCTGCGCGATCTTCCATGACCTCTTGGTCTATTGCACTATGCTCGCGTTCCCTCCATGAAATTGTCATCCTGAA